>JABUQX010127453.1:0-52280 GCA_015478945.1 Trachelipus rathkii | reverse complement strand
AATTAACTTCTTAAAATTAGCGCATTTTCTTAAGATTTACATTAACAAATTTAGAACGCTAAAAAGTACGATTTTTCCTAAATTTCACATTTGAAAATTATTTTGTTAATCTTAAATTTGAGTTTTTAACGGTATTTTTTCAGCATTTGTTGAAAAAAGAATGTGTTCATTGAAATGCAGTTTTTTAAAAAAGCAGAAAGAGAATTTATTAATTGTTTAGGTGTGTCTTAAATTGACGTTTTTTAATGAAAGTCAATATTTGTTTATATACCAAATATTCGATTAGTTTTTGAAACCTGTTTTAATAAAAAATTTTAACTTCCTCAAAATCAGTTTTGCTTAAATTTTCACTTACAAATTTAGAACTCTTAAAAGTCGATTTTTCCTAAAATTTCAACGATTTTTGAAATTATTTGTACTTCTTAAAAAATTAAGTTTTTAATGGTTTTTTCAGCATTTGAAATAATAATGTGTTTCATTGAAATGCAATTTCAAAAAGCAGAAAAGAGAATTTATTAATTGTTTACTTGTTTTTAAGTGGACGTTTTTTAATGAAATATTCAATTGAGGTATTATACAACATATTTCATTAGTTGTGAAAACCTTGTTTTAATAAAAACAATTTTTAATCTTAAAATTACGCTTTTTTTCTTAAATTTTTCACATTACAAATTTAGAATTCTTAAAAAATACGATTTTTCCTATGTGTTAACATATTGAAATTATTGTAATTCTTAAAATTGAGTTTTTAACTGGATTGTCAGCAGTTTGAAAAATATTATTGTGTTAATTGAAATACTATCTTTCAAAGAAGAGAGGAAAAGCGAATTATTAATTGGTTTAGTGTCTTAAATTGACGTTTTTTAATAGAAATTTTAATATTGGTTTTTATTATACCAAATATTGCATTAGATGTGAAAAACTGTTTTAATAAAATTTAACTTTTAAAATTACGCTTTTCTTAAAATTTTCCACATTACAAATTTAGAACTCTTAAAAGAGGTTTTTTCTAAATTTCAACATTTTGAAATTATTTTGTAAAATTTAAAATTGAGTTATTTAACGGTATTAGCATTTTGAAAAAAATATGTGTTCATCTGAAATGCAATTTTTCAAAGCTGAAAATGGTGAATTTATTGGAATAGTTTTTAGCGTGTCTTAAATTGACATTTTTGAAAGAAAATGTTTCAATATTTGTTTTTATATACCAAATATTTCAAGTTGTTGAAAACCTGTTTTAATAAAAAAATTTAACTTCTAAAATTACGCTTTTTCTTAAATTTTCACATTACAAATTTAGAACTCTAAAAAATCCCTTTTAATGGTTTATGGAACATATAACCTTTTATCTTAAAAATGATTTATTAAAGGTCGTCTACTTCATATTAAGAAAAAGTTTTTAACTTAACAAGAACTTGATAATTCCTGACCATAGAATTTAATTAATGTTTTAGGTGTCTTAAAGTTGACGTTTTTTAATGAAAGTTTCAATATTTGTTTTTAATTACCAAATATTTCATTAGTGTGATAAAAGTTTTAATGGTAAAAAATTTAACTTCTTAAAATTACGCTTTCTTAAATTTTCACATTACAAATTTAGAACTCTTGTAAATACGGTTTTTCCTTGAAGATTGCAACATTTTCAGATCTTTCTATTCTAAAGATTGAGTGTGGAAGAGGTAGGTTCAACCTTTCCTATATAATGTGTTTCATTGAAATGCAATTTCAAAAGCTGAAAAGTGAATGTATTTAATAGTTTTAGGTATCTTAAATGATGTTTTAATCAGAATTTATAATATTGTTTTTAATACCAAATATTTCATTAGTTGTGAACCTCTGTTTTAATAAAAAATTTAACTTCAAAAATTACGTTTTGCTTAAATTTTTCACATTTACAAATTAGAAACTTTTTTAATCTCAGTTTTTTTTAAATTTTAGAACCTTAAAATTTCTTGGACATTCTTAAAATTGAGTTTTTATAAACGGTATTTTCAGCATTTTAAAAATAATGTGTTCATTGAAATGCAATTTTCAAAAAGCATAAAAAGCGAATTAATTGAATAGTTAGTTGTCTGGAATGACGTTTTATTTCAGGCTTTAATAATTGCGATTAACAAATATTTCATTAGTTGTAAACCTGTTTTAATAAAAAATTGGAAAAATTTTACTACGTAAGCTTTTACAGGAATTTACACATGACAAAATTTAGAAACTCTTAAAAGTACGAATTTTTTCGCAAATTTTAAAACATCTTTAAATTATTTTAAAAATCTAAAATGGAGTTTTTTACGGGATTTTTCAGCCATTTGAAAGATAATGCATTACATTAATCTGGAATTTCAAAAAGCAGAAAACGAATTTATTAAGATTGGTTAGGTGTCTT
This sequence comes from Trachelipus rathkii, assembly GCA_015478945.1. NCBI lineage: Eukaryota > Metazoa > Arthropoda > Malacostraca > Isopoda > Trachelipodidae > Trachelipus > Trachelipus rathkii. The sequence continues at coordinate 49,897 of JABUQX010127453.1, read as the reverse complement.
AAATTGACTTTTGAATGAAATTTCAATATTGCTTATATATTAGTAAAACCTATTTCAGAAGTTGTAAAACCTGTTTTAATAAAAAATTATAACTTCTAAAATTACGCTTTTTCTTAAATTTTCACATTACAAATTTAGAACTCTTAAAAGTACGATTTTTCCTAAATTTCAACATTTCTTATATTTCAAATGCTCAACGTATTAGTTTTTAACTGTAATTCTTATGCATTTTGAAAAAAAAATCATTGAAATACAATTTTAAAAAACTGAAAAGAAATTGTTGTTATTATTTTGATGTTCTTAATTTATATTTTTTTAATGAATCTTCAATATTTGTTTTTATATTACCAAATATTTCCATTAGTTTTGGAAAAACTCTGTTTAATAAAAGATTTTAACTTCTAAAATTACGCTTTTTCTTTAAATTTCAACATTACAAAATTTTGGTGAACTCTTAAAAGTACGATTTTTCCTAAATTTCAACATTTGAAATTATTTGTGTAAATCTTAAAATTGAGTTTTTAACGGTATTTTCAGCATTTGAAAAAATAATGTGTTTCATTGAAATGCAATTTCAAAAAGCAGAAAAGTGAATTTATTAATAGTTTTAGGTGTCTTAAATTGACGTTTTGTAATGAAATTTCAATATTTGTTTTTATATACCAAATATTTCATTAGTTGTGAAAACCTGTTTTAATAAAAAATTTTAACTTCTAAAATTACGCTTTTTCTTGTAAAAGTGCAGCGTATTACAAATTTAGAACTTTTAAATATACGATTTTTCCTAAATTTCAACATTTGAAATTATTTTGTAATTCTTATAATTGAGTTTTTAACGGTATTTTCAGCATTTGAAAAAATAATGTGTTGCATTGAAATGCAATTTCAAAAAGCAGAAAAGAGGAATAGCGGAATAGTTTTAGGCGTCTTCTTAAATTGACGTTTTTAATTGAAATTACAAATTTGTTTTTATATACCAAATATTTCATTAGTTTGTGAAAACCTGTTTTTAAATTATAAATTTTAACTTCTAAAATTACGCTTTTTGCCTTAAATTTTCACATACAAATTAAGACTCTTTGAGTACTTCAATTTCAAACAGCATTGAAATTAAAATTGATTAAAATTGAGTTTTTAACGGTATTTTCAGCATTTGAAAAAATAATGTGTTTCATTGAAATGCAATTTCAAAAAGCTGAAAAGTGAATTTATTAATAGTTTTTGATGTCTTAAATTGACGTTTTTTAATGAAATTTCAATATTTGTTTTTATATACCAAATATTTCATTAAGTGTGAAAACCTGTTTTAATAAAAAATTTTAACTTCTAAAATTACGCTTTTTCTTAAATTTTCACATTACAAATTTAGAACTCTTAAAAGTACGATTTTTCCTAAATTTCAACATTTGAAATTATTTGGTAAATCTTAGGATTGAGTTTTTAACGGTATTTTCAGCATTTGAAAAAATAATGTGTTTCATTGAAATGAATTTCAAAAAGCAGATAAGAGAATTATTAATTGTGTTGTAGGTGTTATTTAAATTGACGTTTTTTAATGAAATTTCAATATTTGTTTTTATACCAAATATTTCATTAGTTGTGAAAACCTGTTTTAATAAAAAAATTTAACTTCTAAAATTACGCTTGTGCTTAAATTTTGCACATTACAAATGTTAGAACTCTTAAAAAGTCGATTGTTCCTAAATTTCAACATTATGAAATATTTAGGTAATTCTTAAAATTGATGTTTTTTAACGGTATTTTCAAGCATTTAAAAATAATGTGTTTCTTTGAAATGCTATTTCAAAAAGCAGAAAAGTGAATTTATTAATAGTTTTAGGTGTCTTAAATTGACGTTTTTTAATGAAATTTCAATATTTGTTTTTATATACCAAATATTTCATTAGTTGTGAAAACCTGTTTTAATAAAAAAATTTTAACTTCTAAAATTACGCTTTTTCTTAAATTTTCACATTACAAATTTAGAACTCTTAAAAGTACGATTTTTCCTAAAATTTCACATTTGAAATTTATTTGGTTAATTCTTAAAATTGAGTTTTGTAACGGTATATTTTCAGCATTTTGAAAAAGGAATGTGTATCCATTTAAATCAATCACAACAGCAGAGAGAGAATTATTTAGTTGTTTTAGGTGCTTAAATTGACCTTCGTTTTTTAATAAATTTCAATAATTGTTTTTATATAACCAAATATATTCAATTAGTTGTTGAAAAGCCATGTTTTATAAAAATGTATATCTTATCAAAATTTACGTTTTCTTAATTTTCACATTACAAATTTAGAACTCTTAAAAGTACGATTTTTCCTAAATTTCAACATTTGAAATTATTTGTTAAATCTTAAAATTGAGTTTTTAACGGTATTTTCAGCATTTGAAAAAATAATGTGTTTCATTGAAATGCAATTTCAAAAAGCAGAAAAGAGAATTTATTAATTGTTTTAGGTGTCTTAAATTGACGTTTTTTAATGAAATTTCAATATTTGTTTTTATATACCAAATATTTCACCTTACAAATTTAAAACTTGTTAAAATAAAAATTTTAACTTCTAAAATTACGCTTTTTCTTAAATTTTCACATTACAAATTTAGAACTCTTAGAAGTACGATTTTTCCTAAATTTCAACATTTGAAATTATTTGGTAAATCTTAAAATTGAGTTTAACGGATTTTCAGCATTTGAAAAAAGTAATGTGTTTCATTGAAATGCAATTTCAAAAAGCAGAAAATTAAATTTGTTAATAGTTTAATGTGTCTTAAATATACGTTTTTTAATGAAATTTCAATACTTGTTTTTATATACCAAATATTTCATTAGTTGTGAAAACCTGTTTTAATAAAAAATTTTAACTTCTAAAATTACGCTTTATCTAAAACTATTTCACAGATTACAAATGCAGAACTTCCTTAAAAGTACGATTTTTCCTAAATTTCACATTTGAAATTATTTGGTAATTCTTTAAATGAGTTTTAAACGGTATTTTCAGCATTATGAAAAAATTAATGTGTTTCATTGGGAAATGCATTTTCAAAAAGCAGAAAGCGAATAGTTAATAGTTTTTTGGTCTTAAATTGATGTTTTTAATAGATATTTCAATTAATCTTCCAATTCATTACATATTATTTATATTTTCACTAATAGTTGAAATCTGTTTATTATATAAAATAAATGTGTTTAACTTCTAATAATTTACGCGTTTCTTAAGATCTCCTTTCCCGTCGTTGATTGTAGGACGAGATCTTATAAAGAATACGTTCATATGAACTTAACTATAATAGCGTGTCTTTGACTCCTACTAACTTTTTCAAGAATTGAAATTATTTCGCGTTCAAGATCTTTAAAATTGGGAGTTATTTAATCTAACGCATATATTTCTCTTTAGAGGCATATTTTTAAATATCATTAATGTTTTCCGTATTTACTCATTGAAATGCTCATTTTCCAAAAACGTCGTGTGAAATGTGAATTTTTAATAGTTTTAAATGCTTTAAATAGGTAACTCGATTTTTAAAAGCAATTAACTCTATCAACCAGATATGTATTTTTATTGGGAACCAGAAAAATTATTTAATCAATTAATATTCATGTGTCATTTTTCAACCTGGTATCTTCGCAGATTTTAATAGTTAATATATTAGTTAAAATAATCTTTCTCGAAATATACTATCTAGAAAATTACTCGTGCATTAACAAAAAACTACTAATCTTTTATTATATAAAATTTTCTGCACACTATGTGCTTACCAAAAATTATTTTGATTTCATGCTTTACAAAGTGACGATTCACTTTCCTAAATATCTCAAGATAAACCGTTGAAATTATTTGTAGGGTATCTCTTCGTTTTAATAATTGAGTTATTTAACAACAATGTTATTCGATTAAGAAGCATTTGAAAATAATTAATTGTTGTGCCTCGTTTTAGTTGTGATTCAGCTCGGCATATAGAGTTCTCAAATTAAAGCAAAGTTATTAATACATTAGTTGATATCTTTATATCTACAATCTGTTATATATTCAGTAAGAATAGTCTATCAAATATGTAATGGAGGCATCGTTTTTAAGGTTGTAAATTCATCTTATTATCGGAAATCGTGAGATATTTGTTATTTTCACTTATCCTGCTTCTATACCTCACATTTCTCGATCAAAGTGATATTTCGACTTTAGTTTGTGGAATAAAAGGTCTTCTTAGATATTTGTAAGTTATATAAGATACATGAAATTTTTATTTTCTAGTGGAATGTAATACCATGAATACAACTATACGGAGACGGCGTTATTCATGTCTCTCATTCTCGCATACTTATAACAATAGAAATATTATCTATTCAACTCTCTCATCGCATGAGTACGATTTTTTCCCACAAGAAATTATCAACCTAGTTTAGTGCAAGGTATTCTATTATTTCTTAGCGTTAGATCTCTTTAAAATTCAAGTTTATTAACTGTAATTTTACAAGTCATAATTCTTCAGAAACTGATGAAATGGTTTCATGTGAAATTAGACCAATTTTCATAATATGCCAAAAAGATAAAGAGATTAATTTTATTACTTACTGATGCTCTGTGCCCTTTAAAAGATGTAACTGTTTTTTTATTATTTAGATGTAATACACATTTCAATATTTGTTTTGTCTTCATTAGTGAATAAACCCTATATATTTATTCTTGTAATACTTCCTGGCTTTATAGAGTATGCTCCTTTTGTACTTTAAATACCGTTTTTAATACCAAATCTAAAAATACTTTCGAATGTTAGAACAGTCTGAATATTACTTCGCGTGTCTCTTCGTGTGATATACTTTCTTTCACAATTTAATAAGTTTATCTAGAATTTATTAAAAATAAGGTCTCCGTATGACCTTATCCCTGTCTCTCCTGAATACTCTCTTAATCGTCTTGGAGAAAATTTATTTCTGACCTATTCACTCTCTATAAATTCGCATTTTATCTTTAAACTGCCGGTGTGTTATGCTTTAATTTGCGAATCGAAGGCGACGACTATTGGAAACTTGGTGATTATGTTAATGACAACCAATGTCTCTAGTATGCGGATGTGTAATTACCTAAATCTGTTATCATTTACAAGAAAGCAGCTATAGTATATAAAAAGCAAATTTTATTAAGACATTTAATGTGTTCTATGTAGTTCATCTATAAATAATTTGTATAACGTAATTGTATTATCATGTGTTTAGAAGTTTTTCTATAGTCATTTTGTTCTTTTCTTTATTATTACTTATAGCTTACTTGTCTTCTTTTCTCATAACGATGTTAGTTGACATAAGCATAATCTATTAACTGAATGTGTTGTCGTGTATTTAAATAAAACCAATCAATATCATACCTGAACTATATTTTACTTTGACAATATCCTCTATTACCACATTTAAAAGCATTCTTTGTTACCCTAAATTTTTATATCATCATAACTCTACTCATGAAATTGTGAGAATCATCTCTTAAGATATAGTCTCACGATTTTTTCTATAATTACAAACATTTTGTCATCTAGTATACTGTTTCTTGTGAAAACTTACTTAACAAAGTCTGTATTGTATCTTTAATTCGTGTTTAATTCTCTTTTAGCAGACTCTTACGCAAAAATAAGTAAACTTTTGGAACAATATGTTGATCATTCTTATCGAAAAATGCAAATTTTGCTCATTGAATAACCTCCGAAAGCTCGAATTGTTAACTTTTATATTAGTTTTTTTTAGAGTCTCAGCTTCTAAAATAAATTACTACAACTGCATTCAGGATCTGTAATGAATATCATAATGTCGTAGAATGATCTTGTTGTACTCCAGTTTTTTTCGTTAGTGATTATAAATCTTCATCAATACTCGTTTCTAGGATTAGTTTTGTGTAGAAGATCTGTTTATGAAATCATCAAACCATATGATATTAATTTTAATCTTCTCACATATTCTATTTTTATATTTAACTGCATTGTTGTGTTCCCTTGAAAGCGTATTTAAAACAATATAAAAATTAATTCACTACGTAAGCTCCTCCTCAAATAGTAAACGTGATATATATAGTTGCCTGCTTAATATCTACCATCATATAAGTACAACTAATTTTATCTCTCGGAACCTTGTCTATTATGCGTCACAATCATGTAACTAATCTGCAGATATGTACAATACAAGTATAATAATAAAATAAACATAATCATTCATTTGATTAAAATAAGAAATAAGAGTTCAAATAGAGGAATATATTAAATCGAATTGTTGCAGTTTTAATTTTTTGATGGGTAAAAATGAATAAATTAACTAGTTTAACTTTCAAATAATAAAAAATAACAATGTATACAGAGATAACAAGTAAATAAGTATTACATATATTATAAAGAGAATTTTTACAAACAATACAATTAATCATAGTTATATATAGAGGTTACAATGTCTTATATAAATTAGTACGGATAATTCTTGTCTAGAATTTATTAGAATGCTAATTTCTGAGTTTTATATATTCTTGTTTATTTCTTTTACTAATTACATGCTCAATTTACAATGTATTTCAATTAGGTTATTCGTTTCGTAAACTACTACTCATCTTTAATCTGTCCGAGGCGTAAGATGTACCCGAAGGACTCGTTAATACAAAGGAAGTATGGGTTAATTAAATAATAATATTGTTCCATTCCAACTTTTAACTCTTATAATGTTTGTTCATGTGGATTTACAGGCTGCTCGGGAAATTACTAGTGTTTTTCTAAAGTATATTTTGTTTTGATTCTGCATATTCCCAATCTTACACAATTAGTAGAACTCCTTTAATTAATTACATCAGCGGCGTGAGATTCACCGTAAATTCATACAGTCACAATCATTATATGTCTAATATTTTTTGATGAGAGATTTCTCTCTACGTCATTAGAAGTTTATTATGAACCCGAGTTGCGATCTCACATTTCGTAAGCTGATCTTTTCAATTATTGATAAAATATAAAAGACTAAATCACACGTATTGTTTCTACTTGATTAATTGCACTATTTGTCAAAGCGTAAAGTCCTGTGTGAAAATGTAATAAATTTGTTAATTTAAGTATATTAGGTATCTTAAATATTATACTGCTCTTCATCGTCAATAGAATAACTTTTTCAAGTATATTAGCTTTGTTGTGCTCTAATAGCTTATAATTTCACTATAATGATGTGTGATCTTAGAAAACTATTGATGCTCTGTTGAAATATATCCTTGGTTTATAAAATATTATGACATACTTTCGTAAAAATTACTGATTATGGTATTCGCTCTCTTTATTTCAATGTTTTACTACAGTTTAACTCAAGAAAGTTTATGGATATCTTCAATTAAAGTTATCAGATTCTCTCCACTCTCCTACTTTGCGTAAAATTTTCTAACATCACTGATTAAATCTGTTTCATAATTGAGTAATCTTAATATGAGTTTTTAAACGGTTATTTTTCAGCTTTGAAAGAAAATAATGTGTTTCATTGAAACGCAATTGTTCAACAAAGGCAGAATCAAAGGAATTTAAATTTCAAATAGTGGTATTGGTGTCCTGATTATTGTGGACGTTTATCTATGGATTGGAATAAGGTTTTCAAATTATACTCTGATCTGTTGTCTAAGTGATGATGACGACGATTTGATGAGAGGCTGTTACTGTAACTCGTGTTGATGTATTGGTTTGTTTGTGTGTAATACCTGTGTTAGATTATGTAGAGTTGATATGATTAGTATGGTTTATACCTTGTTAGTCATGTGACGCTTGTTTCGTAATCCTCTTATTTCACTAATTAGCTAATATTCTATTAAGTAACTCTTCTTCAATGTATCGACTTTTTCTCTTAAAGTGAGCATGGTGGAAGTTATTATAGGTAAACACACAGCTCCTTATCTTAAGATAGTGGCTGTTTTTTTGTAAGGCCAGGGCCTACATACTTTTAGGTTATTCAAATAGGCTGCATATACTCTCAGGAAAGAGTAAAAATAGAGTATGTGAGATTACCTCCATTGCAAATAGCCTTTATGATACTTTCTCTCTCAAAAAGTTCTTATAGTAGTTTTAATATTCGATTGCATGTTTACCGGCAAGTTTTTTTTATAGATTGTATGTGGTTTTTCTTAATGACGGCGTGTAGCTCTTTACATATCTAGATGTTCTGGTATACTGTATATTTAAGTGAACATTAATCCTTTTTACTAAGAATTATATAGATTATTACTTTCTAGCTATTATCCACTGCATACAATTATTTTCTCTTCTATCAGATCAGATAGTGGACGTTGTGTGTGTGGAAGAGTTTCATGTGGTTTTATAAAGTATATTTAACTCAATATGATGGTAAAAACGTCATTTTAATACTTAGAATGTTTTACCTCACTTTTTATTCTCTCTCATGGTTAAATTTTGTCACTTACGAATTTGAACTCTTAAAAGTTTACGATTTCCTGATAATTATCTACACTTTGATAGTATCTTCATTTTCTTTAGTGGTAAAAAAATCTTAATTGAATTGAAGTGTGTGGTTTATCTGACACGGTATAGTAATCCACGACTGATAATGTAGTTCTAATAATTGTTGTGGGTTGTGAGAAGCTTCACTAGGTAAAATAACCTGTTGAGGGATCAATTGCGTAAATATACGCTTGTAAAATAATACTGTTAAGGATTTATCTTCTAATAGTTTTTACGATTGTGGTGAGAAATTGAGAGTTTCATTATCATTAAATGTAGGAAGTTTCAAAGTAACAGATCCTAGTTTACCTGACACAACTCAATACATATTTCCTTTCTCTAGTTCTCTTAAAAAAACCATAGTTTTAATAATAATTACAGTAATGTTTATTAACATCTCTATCACAACTCTCTACGCTATATATATTCTTAAATATTCTGACTAGCAAAATTTATATTCAAGTATTTTATAATAAGAAACTCTTAAATTACGGTGACTGGATTTTTATTTTGATCTATTCCTTTCATTATTTCTGTTAAAAGGTTTTCTGCTTTGTATCCTGTTCATCTCAATATATATGAATTAAATATAAGGTCTCTTATTAGACTCTATATGTTGTGTGTATCCCTTGTTTTCATATTTTCACAAAATGTAATGATATAAATTATACGAGTAATACCTTTGCTGTTGAATTTGTGATCCCAATCTTATGTCGATCAAATTTAAGACAAACTTTCTCAATATTAACGTCGGATGAAAAGACGCATTTTTATTATGTTGTTTTGTTGTCTATGCTACCATGAAATTTTGATATTAATTATTAATCCGAATAGTTGTGTTTTTAGCTTCTGAAAACCAATCAATCATAAATCCTCTTTTATCAATGGATTTAGTTAAGTGAAAAAAAAAGCTCTGTGTTTTATCACTCAAAAACAAATCCATGTTTAGGATAATCCACTTACTAAAACAATTATGCGCGTTTTGCTGTGAAGCACGGATATCTCACTACAATTACAATAATATAGTTATAAACTCACTTAAACGAATAGCACCGAATTTTATTCCTAGGATTAAAATTTCCAAAATCCCGTGAAAATTCAACTTTTATGAACAAGAAAGGTTTCACTTATGTGTAATATATACTTTAATGACTCTATGTATATATTAAACTGCTTGTTATTTTTCTTCTTTTGCGCCGCTTTTTTGTAAACCAAATAGAACTTTAATTATATATTGATTATGTTACTAACACGATATATAGAAATTGAGGCACGATTAATTTCAAATAGAAGTGCAACTGAGAATCATAGAAAGGGATAATTAGAGTAGGAATTGGTGCTTTGGTACGTGTCTTAAAGTGACGTTTTTTAAGGAAAAGTGGTTGTCTAGTATTATTGTGTGTATTTTTAACTGTCATTTACTGCAAACTATTTCTTTACTATGTTCTATGTGTGTGAAATGATACATGGTTGTTAATACATAGAATAAAAACCTTTAATAGTGATTTAAACTATTCTTATAGACTATCTGCTGATCTGTTTACTTAAATAGAGGTTCATATTCACATTATCAGAAAACATTTAAAGGGGTATATCTTAGTAAAGAAGACGGTTACGATTTTTCCTAAAACTGGTATTTGAGTGCGATTGGGAATGATTATATACTAGCATTTTAGTGCTCTTTAACATTGTCATTAAAATTGTGTACGCTTGTTTTTACTGCTGAATTTTTTCCAGTGCTATCTTGAGAAAAATATTGAACTGATATGTTTTTATTGACTTACTGCCATATTTACTCGTAGATTCAATAGACTTAGTCAGTGAATGTATGTGCGAAAGCATGACAATTTTTTAAAACTATTATAATATGGTCTTTAAATTCAATAGATCGATAGTTCTTAAAATCTCTGAAGTAGTTTCTATATATTATGAAATATCATGGGTGTGAAGTTTAATGAGATTTGTTTAGGTGGAATGCTGTGACTAGCGTATAAGATTTTACTGATTTCAATCATGCATTGTTAGAAACATAGACTCTTATGCTGTTTATTATAATGATTTTATTGACACTTTTTAAATATAGACGGGTCTTTATGTTCTTAAAAATTTTATCACCTCTCAACTTTATTATATACGAAACTCATCTTAGACTTGAAATAATGAGATTTTTATGTATCTCACAATAATAATAATTATTCGAACGATGATTGGAGAGTATATGTGTATAAATCTCTAAGATATTTAGGTATTTTTAAATCTTAGTCTTGTCTTCTCTTAAGTCAGATTTGTAATACATGAAAAAATAATATGATCTGCTTTGTTATGGGTCTTGTGTAAAATACCATATTTACTCCAAAAATAATAGACAGCTTGGAATAACAAATTAGGAATTTATGATTCAAGTTAGATTTAGCAGTGATTTAGGAAGTTGAGAGGTTTAGTTAATGAAATTCCTGGTTAAGCAGATTTTGCGATGTTTACTGAATATATATATTCTATAAACTGACTCTCTTTTAATCTAGGATTGTGTTACATAAGACTCTTTGTTTGATAATTAAATATAGCATATATTGTTAATCATATCTAAAAATAATACCTGAATCCTCCAATTAAAATTTTTACACTTATACATAACAATATGTACTTAATAATATAATATTATCAGACAAAAGTATGACAATCTCTTTTCGATCCAATAGCTAAATACTCTCAAATAAATCACTGAATAGATTATAGTTTAGGGTAATTTACGTTAGAATTGAGTTTTAACAGCGTAGTTTGTTTTCAGGAGCGATTTTTGTTAATAGATTTACTGAAATTATTATGTTGTTTCAGTTTTGCTGACTTGTCATTCAGAAAAGGAGCAATGATAAAAAATACGACATAATATTTTAAAATTAGTTAATAATAAAAAAGTGATTGCAATGTAATTGTACGTGTTTTTTTAATTAGTATACAAAAATTTCATGACAATGATAATATCTAATTAATTCATATGATGATTACCTAAATAGATATCTTGTATCATATAGTTGGTTGAGAAAAACCGTAGTGTTTAGATGAGAGACAGAGTGTTAAATCAATATTTACGCTGATATTTTTCTTTGCATTATAATATTTTTCTGCATTATTACACTGAATTTTAGTAGACTAAAAGTACTATTTATTTTCCTAATTCATATCTGATATCTTGTTAAAATTAGTCTGAACTATAAATCTTGACAAGATATTTGAATGAAACTTTTAAATTAAATAAATCTTGGTTATTTGCTCTGCATAAAGTTGTAGTAGGTATGGATAAAGAAAAAATAGATGATGTTTTTCATTACCGAAAGATTCGTCAGATTTCTCTAATGTAAATAATTGTCTCAGTGGATTATAATGGGGTGATGAGATATTCCCTCTCACTTTTAGTGTGTTTAGGGAGTGATCTTAAAACTGTGCTAGTGATAGTGTGGTTAATTGAATATATCTCAAAGCTTCAGTATTTTCGTTTTTCTTAATACCTATGATCAAATATTTCATTAGTTTTTTAATACAGGTTCTGGGTGTTTGGTAACTCACCACATAATTTAGACTTCTTGAAAAGTACGGTAGCTATTATATTCTCTCTATAAATTTTCACTATTAGCAAAGTATGTGTAGAATCTTAAAAGTGGTACTACGATTTATTTACCGTGGATGAAATTTCAACATTACCCTATGAGTTATCATTCATTTCATGTACGTCGATTAATTCTCTCCGAGATTGAGTGGGTTGTGAAGACCCGCCCTCCTCTCCTTTTTGGGTAGCATTTTGTGCGGATGGAAATATTACCCATATATGAATTCGGTACCTTATAATGAAGCATGTCGAAATTATAAGCTATATGGTATAACTCAACATCAGCTAATAAAAGATAACATACTCTTCATTCTCTTTCGCGCTCCTTGCGCGGTGCCTCGGATCGCTCTGTCTCGTGGGACGCAGAGATTTGTGTGGTAAGCATCATTTCAATGAAACACAGGATTTTCAATGACTGTAAACATCGAGTTACTCGACTCTACGAAACGTTCAAATGTCTATCGACCACGATTAACCAATAATTTCAAATGTTTAAGATTTGGATAGTACAAAAGATTCTGGGCAGCTTTGTAAGTGTTTCCTAATAGTGGTAATAGTACATATTATGCAGATAACATATAGGTAATGTATTAAAGTTCTCTCTCTTATTGAAACTGGTGTTCTAAAAACTAATGAAATATTGGTAGTTAAAATAACAAATAGTTGGACTCTCTCTCAAGAGTCCGAATACTGGTCTTAGAGACGATCTAGCCAACTACTAAACACAGTGCATGGTCAACTTTTAAGTCATCTTCTCTGAAGTAAAAATTAAAACTTCCTCGTACTTATAGTACATAACTCTTTCATGATAATGTCTAGACAATTTAATACCTCGTTTAAATAATTATACTTATTATTTATAGATTATTTTACATATACTTAGTTTACTTATTAAACCTGATAAATTTACATGAAAATTTATAAATTATATTGCGTGTTTTCGTTTAATTTTATGTATTATTGTAAATAAAATTCACGAATAGAAACTCTGCTTTTTAATAGTATTTATAAATATTTTTATTACGATCGATAGCAAAGGGCTTTTTTTCAGGGTTAATTTCAGGATTTATTATTGCGGTATATATCAAGGAAACCAGCTATTGAAGGATTTGCTCCATAAATTTACTTACACAGCTGTCTAATACTTTTCACGCTACGGCAAAACATATATTAAGTAAATTTAAAAACAAACTCTGCTTTTTAAGATTGCATTTCAATGAAACACAGTCATTTTATTTATCATAAAATGCTGATAAATTTATATCCGTTTATAGAAACTCATTTTAAGAAGTTACAAATAATTTCAAGGTGTTGAATAATTAGGGATAAAATCGTACTTTTAAGAGTTCTAAATTTGTAATGTGAAAATTAAAGAAAAAGCGTAATTTTAGAAGTTAAAATTTTTTAATAAAACAGGTTTTCACAACTAGTGAAATATTTGGTATATAAAAACAAATATTAAAATTTCATTACAAAACATCAATTTAAGATAAGACATCTAAAACTATTTAATAAATTCACTTTTCAGGCTTTTTTTAAATTGCATTTCATAATGAAACACATTATTTTTTTCTATAATAGCTTGATAAATACTCCGGTTAAAAACTCAATTTAGAATTTACAAATAATTTCAAGTGTTGAAATTTAGGAAGAAAAAATCTTATCATTTTATTAAAAGAGTTCTAAATTTGTTTGTGAATAATTTAAGAAAAAGCGTATTTATAATGTTATAATATTTTTTAATTTAAAATCATTTTTCTCACATCTAATGAAATATTGGTATATAAAAGATACAAATATTAAAATTTCATTTAAATAATAACCGGCAATTTATAAACCCTAATAATAACTAAAAATTAATAAAATATCGCTTTTCTGCTTTTTGATAATAAGAATATTTCAATATTTAACACAGTTATTTTTTCAATATAGCTGAAAATCCATGTTATAAATAAATCATCAATCTTTAATAAGAATAGCAAATTAATATTTCCAATAGTTTAAATTTAGGAATACATACTGTTACTTTAAAATTCCTAAATTGTATGTGAAAATTTAAGAAAAGCGTAATTTTAGAAGTTAAATTTTATTCAAGAACAGTTCAACATAATAATCTAATAAAGCTGAGTATGTAATTCTTCAGGGAGCTAAATATAATAATAAATCTAAAATATGTTAGTACGGATTCATACATAAATATAAATATCAGTCCACTTAAGACAGAAAACATGTGATGATAAATATCTACTTTATGACTCTTTTTTGAATGGTTGAATCCATAACAATGCAACACAACATATATACTAACTTCAAATGCTGGAATAATAGCCGTGAATATACAACTCTCAATTATTAACGACTAAACTCTTAAACCTACCTAAACACAAATACCTTAATCCTCATAATGCTTGATACCTCCTAACCAAACCTTAACTAAAGTTAACCATAACCTTAATATTAACGGAGTCAACCGCTTATAAATGTCATAATATATATTAATATAATATATTTATATATATTATATAATATATTATTATAAAATATATATATTATTATATATATATATCATATAATATATATATATATATATATAAACAAGTTATTCCTAATTTAAAAAAATATCTCTATTGTGTTCTTAATTTTAATATAAATTATTTCAAAACAATTTTCTAAAAATAACTCATCCATTAAATCTTCTTTAACGATGGCCTTAGATCCGATTTTATTATTTTAAAGCAGAAATAAGCTCTCAACATTCACTGAATAGGAACAAGCGTGTAATTGTGCAAGCGGATTTTGAAAATTTTTAGGATAGAATTGATTGCCTTTAACTGTTAACTTTGATTTCCGATCGATTTTCATATTCCATCTAATGACTTATGGAGAATTCTACCTTTTATTTTCTAGAAGATATTTAGGTTGAATGTCTTTACTAGTTGAATGTCTTTTTAGTTTTTTCAATCCCTTTTCTGCATGCTCCCATTTTTCCCATTATCTGTCAAATTTGACTTCTTGATCTTCATCTGACACAATTCTACAAGGGAGGATTCCTGGAACTGCTGAACTTCTTGACTCCGACTTGGAATTTCTGTTCGATAGTGTTAATTCATTTTAGTCCCTAGTTCACAAAGAGCCACTCTAGCTTTAAATATCGATCTGCAGTTCTAGAGAAAAATTCTAAACAGAAGATGCCGACAAAAAAATATTTATTTTCAGTAACATTTCTTTCCTTCTTTTATGGAATTTATTTGTGATTTGCTAAATCCGTTCTCTATCAAAAAAAAAATTCCTGAGTCAAGTCTTCTGATTGAATTATTTTTAGTTGTAAAGTATGGGTGTTTTAATAATTCTTCGAGGTTTCATTGTTCCCACTGACTGTCGGAAAGAGGAAGTTCAGAAGTACCGGCAGCCATCATATACTACTATAATCTTTTAGTGGCAGAAGCCTTTAGAGCATAAGATATTTACTTCCCCATCTTGTCTCTTGACCTAAGATTGCCACTTTGCAGATTGATTCTTTAGAATTTTCATTAATTTGTACGTGTGCCTTGCTATTGTCTCACCTGCTTATTTAAGAATTTGCTCTATGCAGTATTGTGGAACCATGCACGCACTGCTAACTGTATAAGTCATGACTCGAACATCTCATGTGTGCAATGTAACGTTATCGGAACATAGCTTTTTCATGTTTATAAGTTCATTCTGAAAAACAACTATTACTTCTTCGTTTTGATATTCACTAAAATCAGTATCACATTTACAGCTTCCTGTTCCTTCCCCTCATTGTCCTTATTTAAATTTTCAATAGTAGATCATGTTTCATGCGTTATCCGTAACTAAGCTAATTACTTGTCTGTATTTCGATTTCATTTTAAGATGTCGAGTAACAAATTCTAAAAAAATTCGCTGAAATGTTGAGATTTGTTTTTTTTTACTGCTAACGTTTAGAAATTATTGTTTTATTTCGTACACATATATGAAAATTATTGACAAATAATGAGCTTTGCGCCAGGTGTAAGTATCTGTTTTAAATGCACAAAGCGTTCCTTTATGCAATTTTAAGCTTATTTTTTTTAAATTTATTTTTTCTTCTAGAACTATTTACAAATATTTTCCAGTCTAAAGGGACTTCAGTTTCTAAGCATGTCTCCACACAGTGCTTTTAAATCCTGGCTCGCAAAGAAAAACTAATGGGTCACTAGATTTTAAAACATTATAATCAATTGTATTTGGTGAATTTTATTAACATAGACGAACAAGTTTATGGAACTGAAAAGTTTCACTTTGTCTGAGTTATGAATTTAAGGTTTATCTGATTACCTTTAGCTTCACCTTTCTTTTTAAACAATCTGCAGCAATGTCTGGATGATTTTAAATGTCTCATTTGTCGCATTTAATTAAAGGATCCAATATATGTAATTGTGGACATTGAAATTACCCCTAATCTTGAAAATGATTGAGTGCATGATCCAAACTTGATGTTCCCATCAACTGTTGTTAACTATTTTCATATTGACAAATGAAAGTATTTTTTATCTTCAGAGGAATATGTTCAAGTACATATGTTTTCGATTTTGGTTTATATGACATGATTTTTCTAAGGATATTAACTTAATTAATTTTAAAGTTATCTATAGAAAGTAAAGAACCTTATTTATTATTGAATAATAATATACATAAGCAAATTTCTGGAAAAAAAGAGAATATATATATAATATAGGTATTAATATATATATATATTAATTATATATAATATAATATATATATTATAAAATATATATATATATATATATATATATATAATATATATATTATAGTGTTGGAATATTGGATATAGAATTGTACAGTTACACTTTATGATTAGTAGTATATATATATATATATATATTATAGAATATATATATAAATATATATATATATAATATATTATATTATATAAAGTTTAGTATTATTTATTTATATATATAATAGAATATACCGAATATATTATATATAAATATAATAATAAAATTAATTAATATTATATTTATATATATTATATATATATATATATATATATATATATTATTATATTAATATATATTTAATTATATATATAATATTAAACCCCTATTGTAATAAATTATAACTTAATTTTGTATTTGCCGGAGCCCGAGCAGCCTCTTTTTTTGCGGCTCCCCGACTCGGCTCCGGCTCCAGGTCCCCCTTAAAATTTCGGCTCCGACTCGGCTCCGGCTCCAGGTCACCCAAAATTAGCTCCGGCTCCGGCTCCAGGTCACCCAAATTTCGCCTCCGGCTCACGGCTCCGCTCGCTTCCGGCTTCTTGAGGAAAAGACTTGCGTACAATCTATAAGAAGTCTCCTCCAAAAATTGATAGTTGTTAATGTGTCAAAATTTAAGTAACATCATGAGCGAGTAGAAATTTAAGAAGGTTAATTCACAAATGTAAATAGCTTATTCATACAACCAGTTTTGTTTGCTACTTCTGCTGAATGACTCTAGACAATACTATATAGGATGATTCAATTAAAGAAAATATCGAAAATAAATTGGATGAAGGAAAATACTAACAGTTAAAAAAAAACGAGTCACAAATGTATAAGACACGTCTATTAACAGACGGAATAGTTAACCATATACAACGATTATTAACTGCTTTTGTATAGATTGCAATCAATGAACACATTCATTGATTTTAGTGCAAATTTCATTGAGAAAGAAATAACCGTTCTAAGAAAACTATCAACTTATATAATGTAAAAGGATTAACAAATAGATTACAGGAATGTATTAAAATAATTTGCTAGAGGATAAAACTTAAATTTAACAGAACTAAATTAGTAATGTAATGTAAAAATTTAAGAAATAGCGTATATATCAGAAGTTTAAATGTTGGGTATTGTAGAAAGAAACCAGGTGTTTGAGGATGAAAAAATGCGATATATTATGAGAATAGATTTTGAAGTGGTACCTCAAAGAAACTCAAAGACAAATGGATGAAATTCATATGTTAATTAAGAGAGCGAATCTATATATAGAATCAATGGTGGTAAAACTATGGTGAGAAGAAGATTCACAACTTGTTAGCGTGTAGTGAAGGTTAGTGACGAATATCATAATGAAAGCAGACCAATTTAAATTTACTATCCAAATAGACATCAAAAATAAGTCCGTAGAACTCTGAAACTCTGAGGAAGTGTATATAAGACTGAATTGTACAGCAACAAGTAATTTCAAAAATGTTTAGAAATTTTGATGGAGAAATGCTAGCAGATCACTTATTGAGCAGAGAGTCTAAAAGAGTTCGTTTAATAGTGAGATAAAAATATACCAGAAACATGGAAAGCGGTAAATCATATTAGAATGTGAAGGCAGGAAATTATTGATTTAAATGTAGATGAGTGACGGGAAGAACAAGATTACGTCACCTAACTAATGAAATATTTATATATGGCATTTATTTTTCGAGTTTGAAGAATATATAATAATTGCTCCTGTTTCTCTAGCATTATGATCTACATGACAGCACCTAAAACATTTAAAATAATAGAATTAAATTCGTTCGTGTTTCGACCTTTGTTTGTATTGAATTGTTAGCGATGAGATGATCAATAATAGTGAAAAGTAGAGTACGGATAATATTTTAATTTCATCGACATAGAATTGGGTATATGAATTACCGTTAAAACTCATTGAGTTTTGATGAAAAGATTTAGCGCGAAATAAGTTTCAAAGGTTGAAATTTAAGGAAAAAGGATTCGTGAGCTGTTAGGAGAAGTACGATCGTAAAGATATTGACTTATGGATATAGAAAATTATAAAGACAAAAATGAAAAAGCGTAGGATCATGAAGAAGTTAAATTTTTATTAAAACAGGAGTGATATTATACTACAACCATCTCATAAAGAGTGAGGGAAGAAGCATTATGGATTCTGGATGAGTATTCATAGAAGCTCGACGGAGTATGAAAATTCATTAATAACAGAAAAACGAGTCGAGAGGGTGTTTGAAGGAACATAGCGCATTCAACGAAAAAACACTAGTTTGAAATGAAATAAATGTCTCGGCCTTCTCAGTATGAGAGCTTTTGATACCGTGGAATTGCTAATTCTCAGATGAGACAACCATATATTTTATATGCCAACTGCTTAGAAAATAACTCGTGTTAGAATAAAGTGAGAATCGAAACTGCAAAAATGTATTTAAGATAGATCATATACCTAAGATAGAATATTCAGGCGCTCGTCTGTAGATCTAAAGGAAAAATATCTGGTTGTACTTCTCTAAGGAATATTCCTATAATAAAATGTGTAGAATGTGTGTATAGAGAGAAAGGCTTTTATGAAAAGCTCAGATTAAGCGATAAGTTTTAAACAGTACTAATAAGAGAAGTTTTTATATGTGTCAAGAACTTAGATGAGTCTTTTCAGCAGGAACTAGATGAAAAAAGTAATTCTGAATGCAACTACAAATGTAATCACAAAAAGTCTTTGACACAACACTTGAAAAAACACGTGTTAATACATTTGGATAAGCATAACCTAAAAATAGGTTATTTATAATTCAAACTTATTCAAGCTTATTTGAAGAGATTGGCACATGTCTAATGGTACGAAACACATATTTTATTCTTATATCCCATAGGATAGAAAGCTCTTGAATGATAAGATACCGTATATACACACAAGAGACAAAAACAGCTAATTAATAATACGAATTTGTAGCAACGGTAATAAATACTGAGATGTTTGAATTTATACGCACCGCAAAAAAAACAGTATTTAAGATTCTATATAAGAGTTAATAATAGTAAGTGTAGAAAATTTATACCAGTCTCATATTGCATAAACAGTGCATGGAATTTAGCTGATAGCAAAGAACGGAGAGTATTAAAAGGATTCTTATTTATTAAAAACGTAGATGAAATTTCGGGAGAGAAACGTACAAGTTGAAATAATTGGAATATAAAAACAAATATTGAATTCATATTAGCTAAGATAGTAACTAGCTCACGCTCTCTAGACATAATATGACACTCGTCTAAAAATAATTATAGGATACTAAATTCTGGAATATTTACAGACTTATTATCCTCATAAAGCATTTTCAATAGAAAAACTGAGCTGTTTTTTTTCAAAATGATGAAATACATCTCTGTGTTAAATAAACTCATTTTAAGCATTTACACAAAAAATTTTTCAAATGCTTGAACATTTACGGAAAACAATGCTAGAACTCATTTGTTCACAACGAGCTTCAAATTTGTAATGTGGAAAAAAAAGAATGTAAGGGGCTTGTGAAAATAGCTTCTGACCACAAGATTGGCGAGCCGGCTGAATCTTTTGAAATCCATATTTAGCAAGAAACAGGTTTTCACAACTGGATTAATGGAAAAATAAAGGACAGTAATGAAGTACAATAATATAAGATAATGAATAAATAAAGCCAGAGAAAGAGAAAGAAATAAATTATAATTTGGAGGGATAATGATGAAAATTATGTGTACCATGGTGGACAAAAAAGATAAGTTTATAAGTTTTAATTGGGACCAGAGGCACTAGTAGCCTATTCGCCGTATGGTTTTGAAATTGCAGGTTTTCGGCGGAACACAGTCTTTTTTTCGCAATTTCTGGTTGAGTTCGGAAATTAATTCGGACGGTGAAAAACTTCATGTGTATGAGAGGTATGAGCATAAATAATTTCAAATCTTGAAACTTTTAGAGAATGAAGATAGAATCGTACACTCTGTGTAAGAGAGATTTGTCATCGATTATAACTGTTGAGGGTAACCCATATTACAGCGATGAAATTATATATATATAGATGAATGGAAAAGCGGTATATTTTCGTAGATTGTTATATACCATTTATGTGATATTATATAACAAGGAGAAGTGTATTTTAATCAAATACTATAATAGAATCTCGCAAATGCTGAGTACTTTTTTGCTATATTACTTTAACACAGTTCTCAACATATAGTTAATTGACTTCAGTGACGTAGGCACTGAACAGTCAGAGGTTGAGCAGCGAGGACTCATGGAGACACTGATTAAGTGAAATATCAGATATTGTTGACTGAGTCTGTTTGGGAAAAATGATGTGTATTTTTAGTGTACATTGAGATTCGACACGATATATGTGTATTTATACGAAAAAGATGCTGAAAATCCAGTATAAAGATAGAAACCAAATTAGGATCGAAGGGATTATTGAGGTCAAATATAATCTTTCAAATAGTATTGAAATGTGTTAGTCGCACTCGTAAATATTCCAAGGTACTGTATGTATTTTAATCGAACCTATTGTACATACGTTGTAAAAGAGATTTTGATGGGTATATATGGGGAATTATGCTTTCCATGATGTAGAGTTTAAAAGAAAGTATGGATTTTAAGACTCTCTGTAACAAAGGATAATGTGTTCACCAAACAGATAGAGATGGTGACGCATTATGTCCGATGAAGTGAAAAATATGGCCATTAGACTATGGATAAATATATTCATATTATAAAAAAATAAACATGATCTACCTCTCTTTATGAACCGTCAAACAATAATCAATTCTCTTGTTTCTGCTTTTGAAAATGTGTTGGTCGATTTCTAATGAAATCACCAGTAGAGCTTTCTCTCAGAAAGTAGTTAGTGTATTGATCTATAAACGTCGTATATAATTGAATTCTTAATCTGTAATAAGTACCTCTGTAACCAATTGTATATCAAGGTATTGTTATGATAATTCGCGAGAAGAAAATCGGTATCTTGTGAGGTAAGAAGTTACTAAATGTATGTAATTGTGAAGAACCGATCTAGAGAGAAGGATAGTTCTCTTATAAGTTAAATTGTTTCTTTTGGATATTTAGAAGGATCAGGTTATCCTACACCATGACAGGTATATACACTACTTTTAGCCGGAGGGTATATAAAAACAACAATTTTGAAGGGAGTGATTATCTCAATTGTGAGAAATGTAAAACTGATACGCTCGTTAAAGTCACCTGATAAAAACTGATATTTATTAACTCCTCTTTTTCTGCTTTTGAAATGCATTTCACATGGTAAACATTTCTTTTTTATCGAAATGCTGAAAAGATCCTCGGGTTATAAAATCTCAATTTTATAGTATTAACAAATAATTCAAATGTTGAACATTAGTTAAAACAATTTCGACTTTTAAGGCAGCTTTACTAAATATTATTGGTATACCTGAATAATTAATCACACAAAAAAGTACTGGTACTTGTAGAGTACGATAATAATATATTTTTATTAATAAAAGTGTTGTTAATAAATTATTCTAATGACATACTATGTTTTTGGTATTATATTTACATTACCAAATATTTAAAAATTTTTGTGCATTCAAAATTTGTCACTCCAAATTCACTTACAGTCTTCTATCATTACATATGAAAAACTTTCAAGTTTTTCAGCTTGTGTAGAAACATGTTTTTAAATAATTGTTTGTAAAATAGTTATTATTATTAATGAGGTTTGAGAAAAGAAATAACTCAATCTCTACTTTAGATTTACCAAATAATATCTCCTCATCTAATGTCTGAATTAAAGGAATAATCGTATATTTTTAGAGTTCGTTAAACAAGTTGTAATGTGAAAGATTGTATAAAGATAAAAGCGCGTTATTTCAGGTTTCAATGTATTATATTTTTCTCTTATTAAACAGGTTTTCACAAACTATATGAAAAATAATAATAGGTGTATAATTATAAAGTACACAAAGTAACAATTGGAATATTTCCATTAAACAAACGTACATATTAAAACGCCAAAAACTGTAATTAACACTGATTGTATCGCCTCTCTCTCGTTTTTATGCAGAAAAATTTGCCATTTGAATGAAACCTGCATTATTTTGTTACAATCTGAAAATTACGTTATAAAACTCTAATTTATTAAGAATTACTCATAAATATAATCGTTCAAATGTTGATATATCCTCTACCAGGAATAGATTACGATTATTATATAAAACTCTCAAAAATTAATGAAATGTGAGAATATCTTCAAGAGGAGATGCAAGAAGCGCCTTGATATAATCTCCTAAGGCTCTTGTGTCACAACACAGCTTTTCCTAGGGGGAAAAAAGTCATGACTTTTCTCTATTTTATCAATGAAATATCAGGCGATAAAAAATATTTGGTATTAATGACAAAATGCAAGTTAATATTGATTCTAATATTACTCATATTATGATTAAAACGAAAACAAAAGCTATATTCTGAAAAGCCACTTCTTACAAGAGAGCTATATAAAAGCATGCAATTTCTAATTTCTCTCTGTCTCGTTCGGTAAAATATAGTGGCGATTTTTCAATTACAAACCTTCATTGATTTTCATCAGAGATAATGAAAACCGTGTAACAAATTGATCTGCATATTATTGGAGAGATTTGACGCCATAATAATATATGAAATAGTTGAATTCCATTTAGGGGACGAATTAACTGTTGAATCTCTTAGATAGGAGTGTCTAGAAATAACTCTAATGTTGTAAGGAATTTACAATAGATAAACTCAATCGTCTCCTCTAAGAAAAGCTCTAGAGATGAGTTTTTTGTATATTAATGAAACTATAGTGGCTATGTTCTATTTTTATCTTTCTGAATATATACTCACCGAATTAAATTGTTAGTATTTACTATAATTGACACCTAATATGAATTCAAAGACTTTCAGTACTCGCTTCATGTCATAAAGAAAGACCAATCACATGATTAAGACACCGTTTACAACTCGAAATTACTAAAGCATTCTCTTATTATCTTACTCTTTTTGATAATTACTTCTGATAATAGAACAACATTTTTGTTAATTGTCGTTCGTAGATTATCCTCGGTTAATAATATGCTTTTCTTATTATTGGTTATTTGAACATAATTTCTGTCTCATCTAATATATATTTCAATCTCAGTTATGAAATTTAGTGCGAAATCAACATCGTAGATCACTTTAAGCTAAGTACTTTAACATAGTTTGTTATGTCCCGTAATAGTAAAGCGCATGTAGGTTCATAAATTTTAGTTTGAATGATTAATGTATATCTAAGTGTTGATTAGTATATAAAAAGCGCAGTGGTTGATCGACAATTCTAATACAATTGAGAATATTTGCGTTATTTTAATTGGAAACGAAATAATCTTATCAATCGAAGAGTTTCATTAAACAGGTCAATTTAGCGGATCACACTATAATCCAATATATTTAAAAATCTCTCACACCTTTTACACAAAGATACAACACATTCAGCCTAATGTCCCCAACAATATAACATTTGTCAAATGCTGAAAAATAATTAAAGAGAAATAATTTCATATTCATTGATCCTTATTTCTTGATTCTTTTTTCACAACATTCACATCTGGCAAAACTTATTTGTTCATCATGATCTTTTAAGATTATTTCCTTATCAGCAAACTTTATAGATAATGTTATAATAATAATAATAATAATAAAATAAAATTATTTTTAATTTAGATTAATATACTTTGAAGTAATAAATATTAAAGACTTGAACCTACTGTTTAATAAAAATTCCTGAAAGGAATTAAAAAGATGTTCATAATTCACTCTCTAACATACTGAGAGAAATCGAGTTATTCTAATATATATAAAGAACATATTCCTATTAAGAAGCAATTTTTATATTATATATCTAATTGTTGTCACTTTTACTCGCCTTTTTTGCATTAAGCAAGTGGATTCCTAGTGTAACACAATTATTTATACGTTAAATGCGTGGATATGATTAATTACCGTAAAACTCACATTTTAAGAATTACCAAATAATTTTCAAATGTTGAAATTTATAGAAAAATGTACTTTATAGAGTTCTAAATTTGTAATGTTGAAAATTTAAGAAAAAAGCGTAATATTAGAAGTAAAATTTTTTATTTAATAAACATGGTAATTGGAAAACTAATGTAAAATATATTTTGATATCATAAATAAATAAATATAATGAAATTATCTAATTATAAATTAAAATAACGTTACAGATTTAAATGAATCACTACGTTAAATAACAATTAATAAGATTCTCTATTCTCTGCTTTTGAAATTGCATTTTATCAATGAAAACACATTCCTTTTTCAAATGTTGAAAATTTAATATACCGTTAAAAACTCAATTTTAAGATTAACCAAAAAGTTTTAAATGTTGAAATTTAGTGAAAAATCGTACTTTTAAGATTTTCCAATATGCTTTGTTATAATAAAAATTAGTGGGAAAAGTCAGTATAATATTTTAAAAAGTTAAATTTTTATTTATATCTAAAAATAGGTTTTCACAACTAATGAAATTATTAGTATATACAAAAACAAATATTAAAATTTCATTTTAAAAAAACTGTACAATATGTAAGATCATCAAAAAAACCATTAATAATACAAATATAATACACTTTTCCAGCTTATTTTAAAAATTGTGCATCTCTCTAATGAATCATCAGAAGCAATTAGTCTGTGCTGTGTCGATAAAATGTAGACCCATTCAATCAAAATAACCGCTAAGTAAAACTCCATTATTAGTTGAAATATTCATATCGTACAATGAACTCAAGAACGTTCTTCGATTTGGAAAAACCTGCCAAAATACTTAAAATCGCTTCATAATGTTTAACTAATTATTGCATGGAAATGCGATAACGTTCTGTTAGCGTTTCTCGAAGTGTGTCGATTAATTTGATAAGTCGTTATCATATCATTATCCCAGGAATGACATAGATTATGCGTTTAATTCTTATAAGTCACGCTTTAAAATGCTTTTATCTCATTAATTAATAACTAGTTAGAAAAACTAATGAAAATATTTGGTATATATAAAACAAATATTTAATTATCATTAAAAAACTCAATTTAAAGACACCTAAAACTATTAATTAAATTTCTCTTTTCTTTATTCTGTTATGAATGCTAATCATGCAACCACATGATTTTTCGAAATGCTGTAAATACGATTAAAAACTCTATATAATTATTTAAAGTAGTAATTACAAATATATTCAAATGTATGAAATTTAGAAAAAATGTATATTTATAAAATTTCTAAATTTAATGTGAAAATTTAGAAAAAGCGTAATTTTAGAAGTTAAATTTTTTATTTTATAAACATATTTTCTCAACTAATGAAATATTGGTATATAAAATAATCATAAATATGAAATCATTACAGAAAGCGTCAATTTAAGAATCCTAAAACTATTAATAAATTCACTTTTCATCTTTTTTAAAATAATATTGCATTTCTAAATGATAACACTAATTTATTTTTTTTTAATAAATGCTGAAAATACCGTTAAAAAATACTCAGATTTTAAGTATTTACAAAATTAATTTGCAAATGTTGAATTTAGAAAAATCGTACTTTTAAGAGTTTTCTAAATATTTGTAATGTGAAAATAAGAAAAAGCGTAATGTAGTAAAGTATTTAAAAATATTTTTATTAAAACAGTTTACTTTTTAATAAAACTATATTATAAAAATGAGTGGTGTGAAAATGACCACACGATTATATTGCAATAATTTATTTTTCACAGTACTCAGGAAACGTCAATTATATAAATCATCTACTAATCACGCTATAATAAATATATTTAAATGCACTACGGACTGTATTCAAGTCATGTTTGAGCGTAAATAACGTAGTACTTATATTTATTTTTAATAAATGATATAAAAATACAGTTAAAACTCAATTTAATAAAATTTACAAATAATTTCAATAGTTGAAATTTAGGAAAAATTTCAATACCTTCTTAAGAGTTCGAAATTTATAGTAATGTGAATAATTTAATGATAAATAAGCGTAATTTTAGAGTTGATAATTATTGTATTAATTAAAACATGATGTCAGCAACTAAGTGAAAATTATGGTGATATAAAACAATATGTTGAAATTTCTAATATAAAACGTCAATTTAAGACACCTAAATAAACATTATTATAAATTCGTTTTCTGCTTTTGAAATTGCATTCATGAAACACATTATTTTTTCAAATGCTGAAAATCCCGTAAAAACTCTATTTTTAATTAATTTACAAAATAATTAAATAGTAGGCATGTCACTAATGCATTAGATCGGTACTTTTAAGGGTGGTCTTCATTTTAGTTTAATATGTTGAAATTTGATATCGTTCTAAACTATTGCTATAGAGACTGGTATAGATTTC
Organism: Trachelipus rathkii; assembly: GCA_015478945.1. Classification (NCBI taxonomy): domain Eukaryota; kingdom Metazoa; phylum Arthropoda; class Malacostraca; order Isopoda; family Trachelipodidae; genus Trachelipus; species Trachelipus rathkii. Next base: position 22,644 of record JABUQX010127453.1, on the reverse strand, counting down.
ATATTTTGGTTCAATTAGATAGTTACGAATATTCTGTAGAATATTATTCAATTGATTTTTCACATGCGTTATATAAAAAAACAAATATATTAAAATTTAAGTAAAATTTATATATCGATTCTTATTAATTAAACGCTCAAGATAGTATTACTAATAAAATATAAATGCCGATTCTATGACATCTGTTATGAAATTGCCTTACGTTATCAGCTGGCATGAGTGTGAAGTTACGGTGCCACTAGTTTTAGCAGAACATAAAAATGAATGTCTCAAGTTGAAAACTCAATTTTTAGAATTACCAAATAATTTCAGTGTTGAAAACGCTACCAGATTTGGTTAGAGTTATATAGATCGGTTCGTAGTCTCATCTGGCTTTGAGGATAGTTGACGGAGATTTGGAAGCTATAAGTTCCTCTCCTCTCTCCCACGTGTGAAAGGAAGTGGTTCTTTCAGATAACCCCCAGGGCTGCTTTTTTCTATTATGAGAGTGAATGTCGTGAAAGTATGTTGTTCGGCTCCGTCATGCATCCTCCAATACGAGAGGACTAATGTATTAAAAATACTCCCTCGCATGATTCCTTACGTCGGAGACCTCCACTCCGGCAAGAGTCTCCTCACATAGGGATGACCTAAAACTATTATATAATTATGCACTATTTCATGCTTTTTATGAAAATTGCATTTTCATAATGTAAAACACATTAGTTATTATTCATAATACTGAAAATACGATTAAAATATCAATTTTTAATAATTTACAAGTAATAATCAATATGTTGAAATGTTAGGAAGAAACCGTATTTTAAGGTTCTAAATACTTATGTAATGTTGTAATTTAAGAAAATAAAAAGGCGTTAATTTTAGATATTTTTAAAAATATTTTTTATTAAAATACAGAAATTACACAACTAATTAATATTTGTATTATAGAAAACAAGATTGATGCCATTAAATAAAAAAACGGTCAAACTTATAAGTAACACCTAAAAAACTTATAATTTAAATAAATTCTCTATTTTACAGCTTTTGTTAAATAAATTGCATTTCAATAGATATAATCAAATTTTTTTCAAAATGACTGAAAATACCGTAAAAACTCAATTTTAATGAATTACAAAATATTAATTCCTCAATATATTTGATCTGTGAATAGAAATAATGTCTCTCTCGAGTTCGATCTCTGTATATTTGATGAACCCGCGTGGTATAATCTAAATAAAGTAAAACCACGCGTATTCGTGAATGAATAATATGATTTTTATATAGAGATTTGCATTATTCTTGATAAGGTTTTTTCAATCCATTCTATCAAATCGACAGATAAATTTTATGAGATATCTATTAAAAAATCAAAATATTGTAAGATTTTCATATCTACATTAAAAATGTGTCATATATCTAAGATTACATCCTTTAACAGTTACTCCAGTGTAAGCTATAACAAGTTAACTCTACGCTGTACTAGCGATTTTTAGATATAAATCTGTCATTTTTTCATTGTAACTGATGACACAATGTATTATTGTTCATAAATGCGTGACAAATATGATCAGCCAGTATAAATGAGAAACATCAGCATTTATAGGGATTTACAAAATAATGTCAAATGTGAAATTTAAAAAATAAAATATCCTACTTTTAAGAGTTCATAAAATTTGTAATGTGAAAACTTGAACAATGCGAAAGTTTTTGATAGTATAATATATTTATTTTAATTTAAAACAGGTTTTCACACTATACCAATATTTGGTATAAAAAAACAAAATATTTAAAGTTTCATTAAAAAAACGTCTAATTTAAACTCACTTAAAACTATTAATGAATAGCTTTTCAGAGTCGCTTGAATGTAGTACTATAAATTTTTAACGTCGACCTATTTTTTTTAAAAATGCTGAAAACGAGTTAAAACCTTTTTTAAGCAGTTTAGGCAAATAATTTCAAATGTTAAATTTTAGGAAAATCGACGTTTAAGAATTCTAAATTTGTAATGTGAAAATTTAAGAAATAAATGTACCGTAAATTTTTTAGATGCTTATAAATTGTTTATTAAACTAAGACTTTCAAAACTAATGAAAAAAATTTATTATAGTCATAATAAAACAATATTGAATAAGTTATCATTATTTTATCGTCACTTTAAGACACGTAATAAACAATTATATAAATCTCAAACTAAATGTACCCTCGTACACTAAACCCTTATGTTATTACAAAGAAAAAAATTGTTTAAAAAAATACACAGTATCCCAATACCAATTAAAGGTTAGACAAAAAATTTAGAATAGGCTACCAATACCAATCAATACACTACACCATAATATAAAAAATATGACAATACAAAAAAAATACCATTATAATATATTTAATATTGGATAATCAGAAGAAAAATTAAAATACAAAAACATAATATGCAATATTATAAAATTAAGAAATATAAACATAAATATCAAATATCCAATAGAAAAATCTTTTCACTTTTTCAATAGTTTCTTTTACAAATTATGGTACCTTAACTTTGGTTTCAAGGTTTATTTTTACTAATTATGGTACCTTTGCTTATTTTTCAAGTTTTATTTTCATTTTTTTCATTTTCAAACTTTTCTTTTCAAATCTTTTTTAAAGTTTTCTTTTTTTTCAGTTTATCTCTTTTAATTTTGATTTTCCATTAGCATCTTTCAATTTCTATTCTCAGTTTAATTTTGCAGCCCTTTGACCTTCAAATTCCATAAATTGTTATTTTCTTACTACATATCAATCTCGTCTTTATTTCCTAATCTATGTAGTACCACTAGTACCCACAATCGAGTTTCAGGTGCACCTTTGAATTTGGTCGGTACTGAAGTACCAAATTTTTCTTCATCCATATCCCAAAATCCAGACACAAAAAAAATGCAAATAGAAAAACAAACCCTAACATAATATAATACTATTAAAATAAATATAGTAATAAAATAATATAATAAAATAGTCATAAATAACTAATTCAAACAAATATATAATTCAGACTTTCAACTCTTCTTTATTTAATACATACAATAGAATATAAAAAAAATATTAACCAATATGAAATTATATTATGAAGCAATCATATTTTAATAATATAATTTGAAATAAATTAAGAATAAAAATAAAAACAAATAAGGTTAGGTACCTGGGCAGTGTTAATGTCTAGTTTTCGTTCACAACATCTACTTTCCCAATAGACCACCGTTGAACTCCATCATACAGACACTTCAATACCTCAGCTCTAAAAAATAGTAATCTACTACTAATAAAAGTAATAATAATAATTAATAATAATAATATTAATAATAATAATAAATACCCTTAACACGTTGACTGCCATGTCAACAATAATTGTTGACAGTGATTTCCAAAATGTGCCACGTCAACAATAATTGTTCAAAACATATCAAAGGATTAATTTCTATGAACGTGTGGGAAACTATTATTTAAACCGTGAGAAGGTCCGTACGTAGTTTAGTGTAAATGTGGTTTTAATTAAGGGGTTTTTTTACTAGAGGAATAACACTAGATTGTTGGCGTAAGAAAGGGAATAATTGAGGGGCGCAAGGATGGTGCTTTCTACAAATATTTTTGTCTGAGCCCATGTCTTATTAAGAGATTTTTTATATATAATTTTTGTGAGTTATTCGGAGTTGTGAAGAGCTATTTATTTATTACCCGAGAAAGACACCACATGACAGAATTAACGGTTTTTGGGGACATTTTTTAAGAAACTATAAGTGGAGCGATAGTTAAAGGTCTAAAGGCCTCTCTTGGCCGCTCTTATAAAAGAGGAAGTGTTTTTTTTATTTTTCTTTTTAAATTTTTTTGATGGCCAGATTTGTCTTTCGAGTCTTATAAAAGGAAATGTTTTTTTAAGTCTCATATTTATTTACGTTTTATTTTTTATAAGGTCTTTTTTTCATTAAAATTGGAGTTTTCATTCTTCACAAAAATCTAGAGAAATGAAGAATTTGTCCGGGTAAAATGGGAAATGAAATGAAATCTGGAGATGCGAGAAATGCAGATGATCATGTAGAACAATTTGTGACGTCGTATGCAGAAGGCCCAAAAATAAAGTCGTGGAATGATTATATCATGTTATTTGAAATGTATAAATTAATTGAAAAGAATTACAAACTACTAGCGGGAGTTAATCATTTAATCTAGTACAAAGAAAAATAATGGTGAATTAAGTGGTCTAATGCGTTCCCCATGTAAAAGATATTTCTTTGGAGGAACTGTCTGGCCAACTAAATATTAATATCTTAAAAGAAGCTTGAATATAGCAGGAATATTTCAGTGAGGACCTTGCTTAAAATTTTTTAGCATTATCCTGCCTTTAAATTAATAGTATTGATATAAAAGTGGTGCCGTTTTTATCTTCAAGCACTTCTATTCACCCTGGCATCCAGGCCTTTTACTCCCTACCTCATCCATCTTTAAGATAATTAAGGTACTCTCGTTAGTCAGTGTTTACCCAAAAGGATAGTTTCATCCTCATTTTCGATGGCTATCCTACATTCAATTATTTGCAGCCATCACGTCAGACCTGCGTTTGTCTCTTCTGTCGATCCCAGGTAAACATAGCTTGACTCTGATAACAACACTTACTCCTCTGTAAGGATTTCCAAGCCTACCAGCTAAATTCTAGACCTCCCTAACCGCCCGCCCGGGGAATGTGATTTGGTCTTCCCTCCCAGAACCTGAATGTAGCCCATCCCAAACCTGGGGACATCTAACAGGACTTATTTATGAACATTTAGCAACTAAACAGCGGTAAAGGAACCTGGGTCACGTTTGAAATTATTAATAATAGTTTCCCACAATTGAACACAATTTGATTTTCAATTCCTCCTTTACAATTGCTTCTTTTTCTAATCAGTAAAGAAAAAAATAAGTACAACCCTGCCACGTGTAAACCGCCACCGGTTATCCCTGGAGATTATATTTTATAAAATATATAGAATAATAGAGGAATTGAGTTGTTAATCCGACCGAGTGATGCCGGTATTATGTTGTGCCCGGATATCACAATATGTTAAAGCCCCGCAGACTCAAACGTAAGGGTAGTGGAGCCATGAACACAGAGTGGTTTCCACACGCAAACCTTTACTCAATTCCCCTTCACACTCCGCTAATAACTGAGAGGACGCTGCACACGCAGCCAGGCTGGAATTTATGACCATTCTGTTTCCAGTCTCACCACAAATCAATCATTTTTGATGTCAACTAAATATCATACGCACCAAACAAAAAGAGATCACCTGACCTAACCTAAATATTTTTAAGAATCTTACATAATGCCGAACCAATCAACCCTCCTGGAAAGGTGAAAAGTGGTTAAAACTTTCCTTCGGCAAGCCCTATCATAAGAATGGAGCCCTTTTCTGTTGGTCGCCTGAATTTATTGGTGTATTTGTGGTTTCAATTCTGGCTTTCATCACTAGTGTGTGGGTATAGAAGTAGGCGTGGTCACTTCTACGAATACTATCTTTCTGATCTCACAGACTGGATACGCCACCCTGCTTCGGTAAAGTCATTAAGCGAAAGACTTTTCCTTGAAAACTACCTAGCCTCCTTCCAAAATTACCGACTCTGTAAACTCTCAATGACTCAATTACCCTAATTATGACTAATTATATTGATCCGACTTGACCGACTCTACACTTCTTGTTTGAAATAAATTAAATAAATCCCTGACTTAACCGAACTCCATTCCCTCTTCAAATCATTACCTTAGACTTCCGACTCCTACCTCTTGGTCAATATTATATTGCCGACCTGTCCGTATCTCCACTCTCTTCAAAACATACCGATTCGTCTCTATCGATTTCTAACTCCATCATATGCCTCTGTCTTCAATTTAATCTCCCAAGATGTAGATAATTGAAGCGTACCTCCCCTTGTATTGGGTGTTGAGCGTCTAACACTGTACTGAAAGAAAAATAGTATAGAATATTAGACACACAGAGTGATATGAGAGCAGCGATGAATCAATATGGATATTTATTTTAGGAAAGGATAAATAAAGACGTAGGAAAAAGATAGGATTAATGTTCGAGAAGATAGTCAATTTCATATGACGGTGTATCGTGCAAAATATGTTTAGATTCGGTAGCACACTATTTTGGGATGAATGCTGGAGTCTGAAAGATAATCGTGTGAAGAGTGTACACACACGCGCACTATTGAGTTGCTTTGCCGAGAATTAATGCGTATAGGTGTAAAATTGAAGAAATAGTTAGTAAACCTCTCAATTGTTGTGCTGAGGCAATGAGGTATAAAGGACGCTCATTGCGAGGGTGGTTTATCCTGGTACAGGCCTGACTGCGAAAATTAGATTCCATACTAAAGAGTAGTGGGCCAGTTTCGGTGCCTGAGTGCGGGCCGGTATTTATATTAATTAGCAGTTGTTATATACCGAATTAAGTTATACATTGTAGTTTAAAAGGCTAAACCATAATATTATGATATTTATCCATTTTATGTTTTCAGTGATGTATATGGGAAGACCTAATAATATATTCCAAAATATATGATGTAAATAATACAATAAATAAATTGTAGTAGAAGCACACAAACAAAATATACTAAAAAAATTAAAAACAGTAACAAAACGACATAAAAAGTAACTTTAATTCTAACACATAGAACGTGAATGTTAAATACCAAAATTTATAATTACTATATTGTTATTTTTCATTTGTATTAAATTAAAAAAATAATGAATTAATAAAAATAAGGAACATCTGTAACCATGAGTTAGAGATTAGGGTTAAATTAATGTGGAATAACTTAAAAAAAAAAAAGAAACAATATAAAAAAAAAATTTTGAACAAAAAAAAACTATTACGATTTTGTTAAAAAAAAAAAATTAAGACGAAGAGAATTTATAAAATTTACTTCATATTATAGATTTATATTAATATTAGTGAAATTTGGAAAATCCTCTGGTCTCCTCTTCTTCTGCGTGGACTTTTATAACTGATTTAGGCTTTGGTTCAGTCAACGTAATAGTATTTATATATACCTGGCGGTTAAAGGAAAGGATTTCTATCAAGGTTGAAGATGTTTTTAATTGGGTTCAGTCACTGTTCTATATACACTTCTAACTATAATTTTCCATCAAATGCTCTATTAAAAAGGATCCTTAACAACATCCTACTAAATAGACGATGAAAAACAACCCACCTTATATTTCAACTCAAATTTTATATTACATTATATATGTCTTCAGATCATAAATTTCAAGAATTTTTGAAATATTACTTCACATAGGAAAAGAGAGAAAAAAGTAGCACAATATTTAAAATGAAAAAAATACAATCACTCACTTTCAGCATTGCCAGACGACCATACCGGCAGCAAAGTCAGAATAGTAGGTTATGAAAACTGAAGAAATAGGAGGTGAAAGGATAGCGATTAACGGACGTCATTTGCGAAAACCCCCTCACTTCACATTCACTTTCCATTTCCACAATCATATCCAAATTCAACTATTAAAAAAATAATTAAAATAAATACATTTAACTTTAATATAATAATATATATTAAATATATTTATAAAAATATAATATAGTAAATATATATATATATATATATATATTAATATTATAACTATATAATATAAATATATATATATATTAATTAAGTATTATATTAAGAGATATATATTATTATATATAATATATTATTATATTTATAGTAATATAATTCATAATATAAAATATAGTAATAAATGATATATATATAATAAATATATATAATATAATATATATAGGTAAGTAAATATAACTATATAAATATTATAATATTAGTATGATATATATTAGTATAGGTTATATATATATTAGTTATATATATATATATATAATATTATATATACTATATATATATATATAATATATATAATATATATATATATAATATAATATATATATATATGGGATGTATACTTATAAATAAATATATATGAATATTATATAATATTATAGTATTAAATAGTATATTGTAATATATATTATACATCATTTAATTGATAACACATAACCTTAACACACAAAACGAGATATTAAAAAAGGCTTTCCTCCCACACCAACTAAAACACTATCCTATTTATATAAATTAAAACGAGCAGACCTGACTTAACTGACGTATCCTCGTAAAACTTTCTAAATCTTATAATAAGCTAACTAAATGAAGACAATATACACGCCAAAATAACAGAACCTACACCAACAATCCAATCTCAACCTAAGTAATAATTGATAAATATTTACTTCTGCAGAGTACATCTCTCCATATTACACCAAGGTTTATCATACGGAGCCTCACATCATCCATTGCATATCCACAGCACCTCTAACTCCTGGTACACAGACCGTTCTCAAATATTCCTCATCATCTTTTCAAACGTGTTTTTTACTCCACTACATTTCACTCTCACTCTAACATTAAATTTGTTCATTCTCACATTGTCCTTGTCTGGAACTATAAAACTTTTCTTTCCCACCCAATAATAAAAATTCTGGCCACCTCTCTCTATCTAGACTCTTTTCACTCCTTGCTATTTGCTTTTATTTCGTTCAAACTTATCTACTCTGTAAGTTCCTCAGACTATAAAATAAACCTCAAATCACCTTCAAACTTCCATACCCACACTCCCTATTCCCTAACATCTCCAATCTTGCTGTAAACACACACTTTCACTCTCATACTAACAAACCTACATGCAGGTAATACGTAAACTTTCTTCTCAGACTCCACCATAATCCCACCTAAAATAACCAGAAAAACCAATACCTCATTCACGATTACGTGCAATTATCAATACAAATAGCCTAAAAAATGGCAGCATGGGCTACAAAATCAAATTAAACCTTAATAATATATCGAACTTTGATGCCACGCTTTTTCCTGTATAATATAATCTCACCTACTAACCACCTTAACTGGTTTCCCTATGAGAAAATAAGTACATTTTAACTGGTTTTCCCACATTCTCCTTATTTTCTATCTTCATTGCACTACATATTACTTTACTAATAACTCGAAGTGATCATTTTTAGTGATGGACCACCAGGACTTGCTCTCTCCCAATGGCCTTCAATTGTACGTATCCCTAGACGACGCGTCTAAATTCCATTCACCACTTGTATCGCATCTATCTCAGCTCTTCTTAAAAATACATAACTAAAACTAACCCATTAGGAAGACACTAACCACTTTCAACATAACATTACGGCCCCTGTAACATTTCGGTCTTCATCTATAATACTCACAACATGTTTCAACCCTCTTTTCTCAAGTATCAGCAAATTAACTCTTCAAATAAACACTTGTATAACCCCTTTAACCTCAAAATTCTGAATTTTCCAGACTTCCTAATTTCTCCATATTACAATACCCTTATGCTATCTTTCAAAGCAATCTGAATCTTTGGTAAATTCACGTAAAAAACTTCTTATTTCACCATGTCATACATACCACTGAGACATACCAGGTTATACGCTCTATACGTGCTATCATGGAATGATCAATTGATGTGATTAAATGCCCATCATACATTCTTCTTTCCCAACCAATAATCCCAATCATTCTGGCTTTCTTACTAACAAATGTACATTACGGTAACAAATAACATCATACTGGCAAGTTCATCGTCCATATCTAAAATAGGCCGGTAACTCAGGCACAAATCCATTCAAACTAGCAATACCACAGAGCCGTCATGGTCTGTCACCGATGTTTGCGGAAGTACCTTGTTAACAACCTCAACATTTGCTTCAAATGCCTGTTCCTAGCGATAGACTTTACGGTCATGTCAAGACTCAAGCATAATCGAACTTCGATTTTTACAAATAATTCATCTAAGGCCGACTAAAACTTCTACTGCACTAACCTTAATATGCTACATTTCATATTCGTAGTCTTTATATATCTTTCACAGGCACAGGATAAACAACAAATCATACTCTTATTGATCTTTACTCATACACTACTTTAATTCCTACATAATCCACTCTTGCAGTCAACTTGACAACATCCATTCATCCATTCACATCCAGTTCGAAAACTCAGGATGAGGTTTCACTATACATTTCTCTGATACTTCCCGTCTTTCTGACGATTCTTTCCACATAGTGTCACACATCAGTCACTAGTACTTTTCATCAACCGAATGGCATAATAAACACTACTCTTTTCATACATTCCCATAATTTAAAACTTCCCCATGAGTCCAAACCTTAACGTATGAAATAATTACTAATTCGCACTTATCCGCATTACCATTTCCCAACTACAAGAAAACACTTATAAATAGGTACATACAATAATCTAATCCTCTTCTTCACTTTTTACTAATATAATAAATTCAACCTTCTATTAGCATGACTGAACTTTTCCGCTAGTTGCCCTTAAAATCTTTCACAAAATCAACTGGTTTCCACCAAATACCACACTTCCTTTAAACCCCAAACAAAATATTTCCCATTTTCTCACGCTCATCAATAACCATAGACATTCACTCTTTGCATTTACTTATTCGAATATCTAAATTCATTACTTTAACAATTCTTCAATTCATTAGAAAATCACCTTTCACCATTCCCACAAAATTAGCTACACACACTTATTTCCCTTTCTGTCATTCTATAGCTGCTCTTCAACCTCTTTTTTCAATATCTTTCTTTCTCAAACATCTTAAACGGACAGTCTCATTCACTCTTAAAATTCAATAAAATAAACCAAACATAAAAACAATACAGCATTCGGTCTCCTTCAAGCAACAATAAACTTATGTTAAATTCGCCCCCCAATGTTCTCTATCTTTCTACCTTTAACAAAAACCTCTTCCACGACTACTATCTCAGTCCTGACCCAATTCCCCTTGATCTTTACATTTCGTACAAATCCTCCTCAGTTTATAACTGCCACGTTCCCTTCGCTCCAATCTCTCGTACCCACAGAGGCATTCACTAAAGAATATGACTGAGCCCCAGAAATCAATCAGTTCCACAAATATACTTTTCCACATTCAACCTGCACTTTCACTTCCATTCTTCCCACTTATTCCATGCTCGCAATACACTACTTCTTCAATATCACTAGAATAAATCATTTTCACATCCTCATCATTCTCCATGCTACAAAATCTCCTATTTCCTTTTCCACAACATACTTCCTATTCATAAATTTTTTTACTCTCAATCACCCAATTATAATGCACCCCACCCTAACACTGCAGATGAAGCTCCCTTTACCTCTGTGTCCATGGAAGAATCATTTCTCATATATAAATTACACAATTGGTTATCATTAATGGGGTTCATTACTTGATTATAAGAATGCAATACCTCTTAAACGGCAGTCACACCTACATGTAAACATAGATAATACCTTTTTAACTCTTTCAAAAAAACTCTTCTAAGCAGTATAGAAAACCCTGGAGGTTTCTTACATACCTCAGTCATAATTTCCTTCCACAATTCTTCTATACTCTCAGGGAGCTCTGTCACAATCAACCATATCCTTAGCAAATCCTGTAAACCCATAATACAACACACTTAATTGAACCAAGATAAATCACCCCCTCTCGCTATTCTTTCCTTAACATTAATCCCTTTAGCATAATACTCAGGGTTTAATACCAACTTTTCATATCATTTACTGTTCACTCCCAGGCATTTCAACATACATTCAAATCAAGCTAAAAATCTCAGTTTGTATTTCACCCGCGAACATTAACTCAGCACAAATCTAAAAAAATCACTCCAAATCTTTCAAAAAGTTCTTGCAAGCCTACTATTTTTCAAAACTGCCTCTAATTCACTGTCAAATACACTATGTGAGTGATGTTCCATTCAACACTACAAACTTAAATCCCATACAAAAAAAAGGACGCAACGATACTTCAATACAGAAACCTCAAAGCTAGCCACTTCTAATTTCAATTGTGGAATACTTTCACTCTGTCATAACTAAAAAGCTTTCAAAGAAATCATATAGCAATTACTAGTTTCTTTCAATAACCCGTCAATCAGCACTGCTCTTATGCATCAAACAACACCCATTCAAGAACCTCACTTGCATACCGTATAGAACTTCCATGATGGCTTTGGAACATACTCACTGTTTAGTTCATGGGAGAATATTGCCAGTTCGACATCAATTTTTTACAATCTCAGGCTGTTCTTATCTCAAAAGCTTTCATTTCAAATTCTGCATTCCATTATACACAATTCATACTCTTCTTAATTTCCCAGGGTCCATTTATTGAATCACGGTTTTTCATCAAACATGACCGAACAATCTTTCAAAACTTTCTTTCCAAACCTTAAAAATCCTCTTAAATAAATCTCTTAACATATCCTGTGTTTCTGAAAATTCGAACCTTTTCAACAAAAAACTTCTCCGCTTTCTTTAACCCAGTCGCACTTACCTTGGCGTCCAAAGATATTCAAACTCACGTGCTGCATTTAACCATTCACATTCTCAACCTTCACCTTTATAACCTACATCCTCCAACTTTTTCAACACATATACTAACTTCAAATGCTCAGGAAAGGTTCGGTCATCACTAGTAATATGTCATCTATAAACACCATCTTACATTTCTTACAAGTGAAAACATTCATAATCCACAATTTCATTACGGGCCTCGTATGGGGAAAAGCTGCCAAGAGCTATTAGCCAAACCCGAAAACTCAGGTTTCCAACAATTGGTAAAATGTTCGTATAACTTGGGCAAGTCGATAAAAAGCAGTCACACACCTACTATTCTCTTCCACTGGCATCTGATAATACCCACGCACCAATACATGTATTAAATGTTCAATGTTTTGTTTAATGAAATTTTTAAAAAAAATTGTTGTGAAATTAAATGTTCAATGTTGTCTAAAAAAATAAAAATTTTAATTTTGACCTATTAAGTAATTGTAATTTAAAAATAACATCTTTTAGATGTAAGACTGAAAAAAATGCAGAGCAACCTAGGAAGGGGAATAGGTCATGTTTGGAAATACTGAAATATGATGACCGTCTCAAGATAAATCAAACATTCTCAAAATCACTATTTACAGACAATGTCATGTCATAAACGGCCCCAGTAGAGTGACATGACTGAAAATACCACTTACCTGGTGGTACCAAAATGCCCATGGATTCAAAACCAATGGAGATCCCATTTTCATTTTTTTGGTTATGAAAGATAAATAAAGCTAACTTTAAAATTTTTTTTTGCAGATCGCAGTTGCACTTTGGCCAGTGTAAAGGTCAAATTCAAAATAGGGTCATCATGACAAAAATTGTCACAGGAATGCCATTTTATCCTACTCATATGGAAAAGAACTCCTTTCTTCCGGAAGTCATTTTAGCTACCAAAAATTCGTTCAGTATTGGTAAACGATCTTTGGTCCAAAGTTATGGACCTCCTCAAAGGTTTAGAGTTAATTCTTAACCAGGTTTGACCCAAAAATATGACCTGACAAGCATTAAAAATAGTGTCCTGGGTGACCCCAGAAGGATCATAAACAATGGGTAAATGTGAATGTATCTCAGGCCTAGTACCAAAGAAATAATATATATGCAGGAAGAAGAACCATAAAAAATTCTACATTGACCTAGTGTCCCTGAGATTTGGACCAAATATAGTGGGTGGTAACTTTAATTATAATGTTTTTGTTTTTTGTTAAATACACACATATACCACCATTAACGGACAATGTTATATTCAAGGGCAAACAATGTAAATGTCACAAAGTTCTTACAACTCACCAAAAGAAAAAAATTTAAGGATACTTGAAATAAAAAACTATTGCTAACAACATTACAAGCTATTAATAACTTTGATAACTAGTGATTAATATGTTGCAGTTTAAACCTTAATTACTACTGCTAACTAAAACCTGCCTAATTTGGCTTGATTTCACAAAATATAAGCTACTAGGCCTATATGATACCCAAACCATACATATAGCATACTATCCAATCCTTATCTTGAAATGTTGCAAATATGAGTCGTCACACTCAGAAACCTACTTGTCGATGCAAAACAATTTCCAAAATTGAGGGTATCTATTACTGAATGAATGCTTTTTTATATAAAGATGGCAAGCTTTCGTCTTAATTTTTCTACTATGCCCACTGGTCTCCCATCTGTGCTCTACTATGAAAAATTTACTGGTCTCTGTATTATCAACAGATGGTAAATATTTTGTAAGACTTGTATCATCGTCACCCAATCTAGAAATCGCCTTTCACAGAAAACATTCCTAAACTTCAGCCTCTCTTCATAGCTCTCCTACCTCTCAAACCCAAGAAATGCATCCTTGTTGCCTCATAAATGTTGCCCTCTCTCTTAGCATTATCTAAGTCTTTTCTTTAAATAATGGGCCCAAACTTGTGTACAATACTCTAATACTAATAGTGTTAGGTCAGTATTAGAGTATTGTATTGTGTTTGGAAGCAAGGAATAAACAGAGTGAATATACAAGATGCTGGGCATAATAAATCGCAATGTTGTTAATAACAAGAGCAAGGAAGCTATAAGTAAACTGTGTAACTTCCTTGCTCTTGAAAACAACATTGCGATTTATTATGCCCGGCATCTTATTCATTTTACTCCTTGCTTCCAAACACTGATCAGCTACTTTCAAATTACTGCTTATGATCACACCTAAATCTTTTTCCTGGTCCACAGACTCAAACCAATCCCCATTCATATTGTAGTTAAAATTTTATTTGAGTAACTAGGTGAAGAACCTAGATGGATTTATGTCATTATATTAATTTATTATATTAAGTAAAGGAAAAGGTAATTGTTTACAAGGGCCTTTAAACAGATTAAATTTATAAACATAATCACTAGTCATAGACTCTAAAATGAAGATTATATTTATTGACTTTAGCGATAAAAAAAAAATAATCTGACGTTCTCTTTATGAGAAAAAAGTTACAGCCTCTCAAAGTTTAAAAAAATCCTATAGATTCACAAAAAAAACTGACCAGAATCTCTTTTTATCGTAATTTACAAAACAGGTGCAAGGGAAGACTGTAAAAGAAATAGTAGCATAGCCATGATTGAACCAGAACTTCCATATAAGTTTTACTAGACAACGGTTAATATCTATCTAGGTGACCAATAGGTCGTAGGATTTCCCAGTTTATCATCGTGCTCCAAATTCCAGTGTATAGTCCTTAAGGTTTAGGGACTTTTCCTAACAAATAGTTCTATTGAGGTTTTTTAAAATTTCAAAATAAAGATAATTATAATAATATTTAGAATCTCCTGAATATTATTTATTACTATCTTCATTTTAAGAGTAAATAATATAATGAATATAGATAGATATATATAAGTATATATATATAATATATATATAGTTATATATATATATTATATATATATATTAATTAATATGAAATAATATATATATAGATATGACATACATTCATACATACAAACATTACAAACTAATCTACACACAATATAAACAAATAATGCTCATATAGTATTTTCAATACAATATATATATATATGTAGTAAAATATATCGACATAAGGATTTACAAATTTTATCATCATGATAAGAATATATATATATATATATATGTATATTTAAATACACGGAGTCTGTTCTGATGGTTCAGAATCCAAGAAAAGCCGATATATACCTTTCTGAAAACTAGGAATGGTCCTAAACGACTCGAAGGTCAGTTCAAGTTTTTTTTTATAAGAAAAAGCTTTGGGAAAATTCCAAACTTTGAGATTGCCAACTTTTTTTTCCTAAAGAGTCTCCATTATTTGTTGTTTTGTTTTTATATTCTTTCATACTAGGGTATTTTTTTAGTCTGCTGACTGTGATTCTTATTAAAATCTGTTAAATAGAAAGGTTCCTGTGGTTTATACAATTGCCTTTTAATAAAAGTTTAATGTCAATTTGCTTTGCTACATAAACTTTTACATTTATCAAGCTTATTTTTATAATTTCAAAAATGATTTGCAGTAAAAATAGTTAGGTAATTGTGGAGTGCCTTTCAATCCAATTAACATGAACACTGTATTTAATAAATAATTGAATTAGGGGATATTGGTAAGAAATAATAATTTGAATTTTTTTCGTTATTTTGCTTTTCAATTATATTTAAATTTTGTATAGTTTCAATTAAAAATATAAAAAATAAAATTTTAATCAATAAGTCTTTTTTTTCTATTTACACTCTTACAAGCAATTACATTTCCATCGCCATTTCTAAACAGTTGTTCTACTGTATTTCCAATTTTTTATTTATAATTTGATAAACTTTATTTTTTTTCCTTCAAGCATTATTTTCTCATCTTGATTCTCCATAGGTTTTTCTTATAGCTGTAAAGAAAAAGCACAAGAAACATCTTATATCTAGTCCGTTCTTAAATAACCGTAATGCTACTTTTTTAAGCAAGAATTGCCAATTTACCATAGAGAACAGGAGAACAAATCCTCTGAAAGAGGAATAGAGTACTCAAACTGGTAGGGAAAGGAGGAAATTGGGCAGGGTGGCACAATCATAAATTCTATGTATTGAGATGGTTTATATGATTTCTCTTCTTCTCCCTCCCACAGGCTAATTAAACAATAAAAACTAAAGGAAACAAAGAAACAAAATAACAGGAAAAAAATTGAAGGTAGAGACTTTAAGACCTCCGGAAATCAACAAAAGAACAAACGAAAAGGAAAAACAACCAAATTTGGCCCCACTTCCAGTGCAGGAAAGAAACTTCTGAAGGGCCATATAAGCCTGTCTTTTATTAGGTTCTGGGATGGTCATTGTAGTCAAAATCGTAGGAACAGGGGGGGCTAAGGCAATCAATTCCTGTCTCAAGTTTTGTCATGGAAGTCCATAGTTAGGGCAATGCAGAAGAAAATGATCAACAGTCTCATGCTGGTCTGTACAGTTGGGAGTTGGGGAAAGTCCCAACCTATGGAGATGATTATTCAGACCACAGTAACCAACTTTCTGATGGAGTATAGCAGTTTCCATTCTTCTGGACAGGAAGGGTGGTTGTACCACATTCAAAGGTTCATGAAAATTTCCCAGTGGATAGAAATGGAGAAAATCTAGGTAATATGTGTCTATATCAATTTTCAGAATTTTGAGGGTTATGCCCAGTAGTTCAGGAGTCTCTAAGGGTAATGGTTTGACAGTATTGTTTCCATGTAGCAGTGCTGCTGCAGTATCAACTATCAACTATATTCATAATTCCCCTGTGATACATAACATTGGAATGATTCCAAGCAAGAGAAATTATTATTCTATATAAGCAATCAGTGCATTGTTTCTTAAAAAATTTTCTTAAAGTCAAAAAAATATTTTAAGTGTCCAGCAAAATATTGGATCATGCCTTTTAAAGAAAATTTTTCAGTGGCAAGCTTGGTCTGAAATTATTGTCCAAAGCTTCGCCAGCTTTAGAAGAATTTCTTACAGAATACTTAAACAACTTTTTCTTGAACTGTAAATTTTTAATCGGAATAATCAAATGGCTAAAAATTTATAGATCCAGGCATATTAACCATAAGTAGCACTAGCACAACCTTATAGATCTAGATCCTTCATGAAGACAGACAAGGTTGTTGTTCATGAATCTAATAGACAAAATTTAAGGAATATTGAGGTTTACTTCAACTAGATTTTGATAGGCATTATTATAGTAGTGTTTTTAGTCTTTAGTAAGAACAAAAATTTACGTATTTTTTTGCAGAAGGAACAGCTTTAACAAATTAACAGAAAGTTGTAATAACGCCTCCATAACATAGCATAATAAAATTATATGCTAGAGTACACAATAACTCTCTGCACCAATTAATCCAATGCCAATCATGTAAGATATGTCAATGCTGAGGAAAAATAAATTACGGTAAGAAAGGTGAAGGAGGAATACTGAGTGAATAAGATCAAGCCTATTTGGATCCATAATTTATCAAATATTTATGAAGAACAAAATCCTCTCGAAAAAACGTCAAATAACAGACACAAATACAGATACGATGTCCTTCTTTTGTCATCAACGCCAAGGAATCTCAAAGTCGGTACAAACAGAGAATCACAGGGATTAAGTGGCTGTTAGGGAGTAAAGAGATGCACTATTGAAGATGCTTGGGTATATAATGACAGAGAGAATGAATTTGAATCAGGACAAGAGTGGTTTAGAGCCCCATCTGTCATGAAAAGTGCATGTGTCTTTTATCGATAGAACTATAACAGACAGTTATGATAATGTTCACAAAGTCATGTAGAACAAAGTGTAAGGAGAAGTTTCATAAGTTTTCACTAAAGATCGTCAGTTAGCAAAGAAGACGTTATACCTTAAAGATTCTAAGTAAATAGTAAAGGCCAGTATAAAGGGGTGTCCTATAACCCTGATTTTTTAATAAAAAATACAGTATATTTCTTAAAAAAATTAATTAATGTGAAAGAAAAATGAAAATAAAAAATCAATGTCTCTTTAGAATAAAAAGTTACAGCTTTATTACTCAAAGTTATTAAAAAATCCATATAATATAGGTGTTTTTCTATAATATAGCATATAATAAAAAAATGATTTTAAATATTTATTAATGGAAAATTAAATAAAATCATTATATAGAAGACATAACCGAACAATATATTAGTGATGAAGAGGCGCGTAATTTTGCCAGAGGCCGGAGAGCCGGAGGCCGGGAGATATGAAAATTTTAATTCTCTAAGGCGTAATTAGTGCTCGGAGAAGAAATTTCCATTATATATACTTACTAATATATAAAATATAATATATATATATATATATATAAATATATATATAATATATAATATATAATAATATTATATATATATATATAAATATATATATTAATATATATATAGTATATATATATATTATATATATATAAATTGCAATTACTATATATATAAAAGCAACAATTCGAATAAAATAAACAATCTAGATATCTTATATGTGCAATAACACTGGAAATAAAGCCTAATGGAGTTAAATAATTTAGGAAATTGCTACAACCATTTTGTTGAAGAATTAACTAAAAGATAAGTACGATGATATGAGGATGATGGTAGATTGAATCTGGTGGAAGATACGCTGCAGGGATTAAATGCAGTAAAAAACTATGTTTAGGTCTAGCCATTGAACCTCAGACAAATATGAGGATAACAGATTGGCAAAAACATATGAAAGAGAACTTTTAAATCTGTACTAACGGTTTTTAGGTACCATTAAAGTAGAAGAAACTTTACTTACTGAGCTAACATTGATTCTAAATCCACAATACAAAATAGCTCACTTTTGTTATTTTGCTCTGAATAAATAAGACTCCTTTACAAGCAGAAAAAAGTAAAACTTAAATTATAAAAGGTCTAATAAAGAAAAATATTACATAAGTTTCAGATTCTGATTAAACAAAATGACGATCAAATGATGATCAATCTCTTCAGATTCACATGGATAAGTAAAATCTGAAAACAAGACGGCAGATATATTGTGAGAAGAAAATACAATTCAATTTTCATGGAAGTGCTAAATTTGATGACATGCCTTACTAAGAAAAAATATTCAGAAATAGAAAATGAAGTAGATTTCTAGATTACAACAAACCAAATTATGTAAGGAACTGATCAAAGTGAGAAAATGTTAAAATGTAAACGTAGAAGCAGCAGTGAGAGAAAACAACAAGAATTGAATAATATAACTATTTTCAAACCAATAACAAACACTTATCAAAATGATAGTACATACAGACGAATTTATATGAACGAAAAGAAAATCGGTATGTTGATTCACTTATAAATTAGGTGGAAAGAAAGAAAAGCTCTTTATCCTGGATGCATCTTACCTGAATTAGCTAGGGATTAAATTTCTCTTCTGCTCCACCTTCAAAGTGTATTTAGCAAGATGGAGAATGTTTTTCGAAGAGGTCAACGATATTTATACAATTGCAAAATGGACATGTTAGGATTCCAACACTAGCTGTTCAGCTCCTGTTTCTTCATCAAATTTAAGAGCATTTGATTTAAATAAATATTAGAGAATGGTTACTAAATAGCAATGCATAAGCTATTTAACTTTCCTTTTCACTGACTTTTTGTGTTAACAATATAATTTAATTTCTCAAAAAAAATTCTATTGTGATACTCTATATACAGTATCGATAACCAGCTTTAGGTACATGTACACTATATTAAATATGTGAATTTTTAAAAGACTATGAGTAATTTAATCCTTAGATATGCCTATACATATACAATGTACAGAAAAGCGTATACACACATACTTACTCAATATAATTATAAATATACGTATATACAATGTATTAAATGTGTTGAAACATGCTTACAAATTTATACATATATTCCTATAAAAGAATGCGCCAAATTTTGGACATAGCACCTATATATACACACATACTTACATAAATATACATAATGTATAAAACGTATTAACACATACTTGCAAATATATGCATATATTCCTATTATAAAATACGCTAAAAAGGTATGTGCATAATATTTAGGTTGGTTGTCTGAAGGAAGCGATTTTTTTTAAAGAAGATTTAAAGTGCTATATTTTTTACTGATCTCAGCATTTTTTGTACAAATTACCAATCTAAGGAAGATATTGACGAACGACAAGCGTTCCACCCTTATAAAAGGGTAAATATAAATTTTTCTTTTTTTTTTATTATTTTTTTATTAACTTTGATGAGGTACCATTTTGTAATGAGAGGAGAGAGGAAACACTGAAGGGTGGTGAGAAAGTTATGAAAATATGTCAAGGAGAAGAAAATAGTAGATTTAGCGAGTTGAAACTGAGAGATAGGAAGTGTAGTGTAATGTTAATTCCTGTCTCTGCTTCAGGTTCCGATTGGGAAGGCTATTAAGGAATCGCTGAAGCCTTTACAAGAAAGGAATTCAAGATCTCCCTTGTAGGCAGAGTTTATACCACTGAAGTTGTCTTCTATTGGAGTAACCCCCCCTTATACAATGGGTTCCCCTCAGGTATAAAACCACTTGTTAGCTCTGGTCCTAACAGCTTATTTATAGTAAAAAAGTTACTTCGGCCTTCAGCTGGTGTGGGGGTGGGAAAGTTTTGGCTTGAGTTGTATCACCTTTATTTTTTATGAAATCTACATTGGCTTGAGTTGTATCACCTTTTATTTTTTTATGAAATCTACATTGGCTTGAGTTGTATCACCTTTCATTTTTTATAAAATCTACATTGGCCTTCCGCCATTGGGGTGAATTGCGTCTAATTTTTCATTGCCTATTACGGGCTCAAGCGGGATTTGTATTACAAAAAGGGTAATATATAATGATATGTTGAATTTCTTCGAATACCTTATAGAATTTATATACCGTAGTATATATATATATATATTTAATCTTCATTTTCAATTCTTAATCTTAATTATGTTTTTTGTTATCTATTCATTTTTTATCTATTATTTACGCTTTATATATTATTTATATTTCATTCCAAGTGTATTTAATATAATGATGTAATATATAATTTAACTCTCAAGTCTTGTATGCAGAGGTACTCACATCATACTAAATATTCTGAGAAAATAAAAGAGGGATGACACAAAAATATGATAATAGTAGTGAGTATATCTGATATATATAATAATAAATCAAGTGGCCGATCCCCTGAGATAAATCCATATGTTTATTCATTCACTTATAATAGAATGTCATTCCTTTTCTGTGAAACGGACAGAGCTGAATAAGTGTATCATAGAATGACAATAAAAACACGCTAGTGAAAGTTATTATTAGAACTCTTTTTAGTATTATATCTTTCTTGCTAAATAACATGCGCGGTAGTGTATGCGTCTTTTAATAGATGTTTTAGGTATTAATTCTTAAGAGATAAAGACAAGAATTAGAGCACAGTGTTGGTAAAGTTAGTGTGTTAAGGGTTCAAACTATTGCGTAAGTAAAACTTACTGGCAGTTTAAAAGATAATCTACTATAGCCCCACTGTAGAATTGACAAGAGTTATATCCCACCTAAAGTTTAGTATCCAATAGCATCGAATCATTCTAAGGAAACAAAAAGAGTATTGAGGAAAGAAGTTAAGTATTAAATAAGAGAAGAAATCTGCAAGAAAGAAAGGGAATAACACCACTCGTCATGCTCAAAATATATTAAAAGAAGATCTCTCGTCATAACGCTCCAGATATACATTGGATGAGTGCGAGAGCCTTCTTGAGAAGTTTTGAGAAGTTGAAGGATCCCGGGTTAGAAGAGGGGATTCTTGTCTCTCGTCAAGGTTATAAGGTAATAACAATTATAAATATATATATTTAATAATAAATAATATATAATATATAATATATATATTATATATATATATATATATATAATGATATAATATAATATATATATATATATAAATATATATATAATATAATATATATATATAGCTATAGTTTTCAAGTGTTAAAGTTTGTTAAAACTTAAAAGCTCTGTAATAATTTAAAGATAAGGATATATATTCATAATTTGCGCGTAAAACTTTACTTTTTAGTTCACATTAAAAATGGAGAACAATTGGCAGTTTTCTAAGTATCAAAAAAATGTCTAAGTTCAGAAAAGTATTAAGTGT
>JABUQX010127452.1:22500-27500 GCA_015478945.1 Trachelipus rathkii | reverse complement strand
CCACCAGCGACACTTATCGTGGGGTTCAACACAAGCAGGGACAGGATGAGAAGGGGGTTCTCATGGTTTGGTCTTGGGTTTCTCTTTTCTTCCTTGGCTCCTGCCCTAGCTCCTACCCTGGCTCCAGCTCTGGCCTCCACTCTGGTAGTGCTCGGTCTTCCCCTTGGGGTACCACTAACCTTAGAGTTTAGTAAACCTTCTGCCACCTCGATCTTGAAATCGACAAATGGCATAAAGTTTTTCCTGCTTTCTTTGCTCTCATGCACCCTCCGGTACAACAGCCAGGCATTGACAATGCAAAGGTCTAGCAAATAATTGAAGTTGATCCGGTATAGCTCGATGAGCATATCTGGCAGATCAACTCCGCCCATGTACTTATTATATTCCTGTTCAGCAAATGGTCTCTCGATCTCCATATATTTGTGTTCCTTTGAATCCCACCAGCGACACTTATCGTGGGGTTCAACACAAGCAGGGACAGGATGAGAAGGGGGTTCGTCATTCTCAGTGTCTTGCCCATCAAAGACTTCTAAGATATTGCATTTGCTGCCTCATCATCAGACATGGCCGATGCAGCTGGCCATCCGTAGTAGTCTTCGTCGTCATCAGAGAACTGAAGATCATCCTTTGATTCATCACCAGGGAAAATTGAGATACGGATGGCATCACGTATACTTAGCTTCCTCCTAAATAGGGCTTTCTTCACCTTCGGCAACTAGTCACGATTTGAAGCGGAGGGCTTCTGGCCTGTTGAAGCTGCGGAGGTGGAAGGGGTGGAGGTCGAAATCACATTTGAATCTGACATCTGAAAAAGTTTATAATAATAATAATATATATATAATAATAATAATAATAATATATATAATATATATATATATATATATATAAAAGAAGAAAAACAAGAGGCCTCAGAGCAAACGATGGTGAGTATATATAATATATATATAATATATATATATTATATATATATATATATATATTATATATATATATATATATATTATATATATACAAAAAAAAAGAGAAATATATATATATATATTACCGTATATATAATATATATATATAAGATAGGTAATATAGTACATAAGTGGTATCATATATCTAATATACATTGAAACCAATGATTGGGATAAATGAGTGAGAGGAGTGAGTAATTAAATTATATGTAATGGTTTTATGTACTATTTGCAACTAGGTGTTATTATGATTAATATATAATTTAAGGGTATAGCTCATATGGCATGAGTGTTGGTGATACCATTAGAGTGATTTTGTACTGTTAGACTCTTAACTAATTAGGATAACTTACAATAAATAGTTTAGAAGTGTTTATGACAGATTAGTTTAAGTAAACATTAGATATATAATGAATATATAAATAGAAATATAAAATAGAATAATAAATAAGTAAGTTCGAAAAACTCGTTGTTGCGCTAATATATGAGGAATTTATATATAAAGACATCTTGTAAGTCTCTGGAAGGCGGAGGAAGGTCGAGTGTAAAAAAACTGCCTCCTCTTTCTTTTGAGGAAGCATCGTTGTACAACAACGTGTTATGATCTTAGGTTGGGCAGGTGATAGGAACTTTATTTTTATTTACAGAAAAGTTAACATAAAAATTTAATAGCAGGTTGTTTGGTGGTAATGTTAGTCTTACTGTCGGTCTACTGAGAGAGTAAATGAATACTAAGAGAGAGAGAAAAGGAGACAAGAAAGGAAAAAGATAAGTCGTGTCGCATATAATCTATAGATTTTAATCAAAGCCAAAGCGAAAACCACGGCACTTTTCGGTATCTCTGATTAAATAGACTGAGAAAATTTGTGTGCTGTTCATCAAACGACACCATCTGTCGCAGTTGTGACAAGGTGAGTGAGAACTGTTGAGCATAGACTGAGAATAAGTTTGCTTATGTGTGTGGGTATAAAAGATGTTGAGTGGAGTGTCTTTATCTCAGATGTAATGTTAAGATAAAGAGTAAAGGTTTCTGGTTTATTCGTGAGTGTAGGTTAGACTAATGAGTCCTCTCTCTCTCAAGGAGAGTGTAAAAAAGTTTCGTATATAGAAAAGGTGCATAAGCGCATAGTTAAGACACAAAGTAGTCTATGATGATCGTATATAATAAATATTATAGAAATCATGGCGGCTATATTGTTGAGCGACAGAAAGTGAAGAACGCCATGCGTCGGCAGATTGTTTCATAGAAGAGGGAAAGTGTGAATGCCCAGGAAGGAGTTTGAGACATTGGGTTTTCATTGAGTAATTATATTTGAATAAATCGCGTAGCGTTAAAGGCAGAGTGGTAAAGGGACTATATATTCTGCACAACTGCGCTTTTGATGTGTCATAACATGAAGGGGTATTACGAGTCGTTAGGGCTCTTATGTATATAAATGTTATATTATAGTTAGTTTGAAAGCGTGAATCAAGAATTATGAGAAAGTGGTATAGGAACTTCTAAGACATGTACGTTCTACGTTCAACATATTTAAAATTTTAAGATTTCGGAAATTAATTTTAATGTCAATGTTCTAATGTGCTATACGTCGCGTATACGAGGTTATACTAACTTTAGATTATACTTAAAGTTGGTATTCGTGACGTAAAAAAGGAGGAGACAGAATAAATTAAGAGCATTCTATATACAGCGGTTTAAAGAAATGATAAAGGATAATTTGGGTAACTGTTATAGTTGTGACGAAATGTGATATTACTAATTATATATAATATATATGAGTATTGTAGAAATATTGATATGAATAGTAATAAAAATAGAGTATTATATAAGAGTGAAGAACAAATGAAGTAATTAGGTTATAAAGTTAGTTATTGGTACGGTGAAAGGATGGAAATAGCGTGGTAGTAATAACGGTATATGACAATGTAGTTGAAGGGTAGGTTACTTAGTAGCGAATATCGGTAGATACGGGTGTCCAGAGAAAAGTGAGAGTTGATCATGTAGATAGAGAATATGGCATTAATATAGATGAAGAATATAATTAGCAGAAAAATAATAAGTACATATATACAGATTAAATAGTAATGTGATGAGTAGATATATATTTTAAATCCTACCTCCCTAAATTATAATAACCTCAATGGAGGTCAACCTAGAAGAGATAACCGCAAATTGAAGCCGAGAGGCCCGAAGTTCCCTAAAACATCTGAACCAAAAACCTAAAATAAATACCATAGCATTTACACCTATTCAATAGTCTTCTACATGCACCTAAGCTAAATGAATCTTGAATAGAAAGTATGTAACACAAAGTTCGTAGCGCATCCTTAGTTCAGAACCAGCAATGATGCGGTCATTTCATGCTACCTCGTATTCCTCGCTCCTCCTGGAAATAGATCAAATTCCGATTGTAGCCAGCGTCCGCTATAAACCACGCCGCAGCCATTAGCACGTGTAACAAAAGCGGAAAAAAGGATAAAGGATAACATACGGAAGTGAAATTATATTTTTGATGATCTACGGCAATCCATTTCTATGACCACGGAAGACACTCAATCTTGTAACTCAAGTTAACACTGGGTAATGAAAGTATTTAAACAACTTTGAATTATATAAACTAGGATAAATCTGATAGTAGAGGTAATATAAAAGATAAGTTAACCTAAATATTTTAGGTATTCTAGGTTAAGGATGAGAATATATTATAAAAGTCATCATATAGGTCTGTAACTATACGTAAGCTTGGCATAAATGAACAGGACATATAATTAATTATGTGCAGGAATAGACTGAATTAATTTGCCTACAATAGATTCCGATTTTGAGAATAAAGTAATGTTATTATAAAAAAATAACTATGTTGTCAATTGATACCACGAGTTGAACCAAAACTCGTCAACATTCTGATCAGAGGATTTAAATGTGGATGTTTGTTAAGTTAAGCTTTGATAATTAGAAATAGAGACGCTAAGGTTACAGTGTCAGTTTGATTGCGGAAGAAATAACGTGGTTTGGATAAAAAAATAAAAATCGCACTAGTTATCATAGATTATTTAGTGATACGTAAACCATTTTGCACATCGAAAAATTCGTGCAAAAACTAGTTGACCGATAATGACAATTAGTCATGTGAAAGTCAAGAAAGCAAACAGTGTCGTAAAAGTTTGTCAAAGATTTATACTTGAAGAATAAGAGACTCATAAAATGGGAAGCAACATAGTATTAATTAGGATAAAAGTCTATAAAACTAAAGGAAGGTATGTAAAATAACAATATGAAATTAATAGAGTTTAGACCGTGATCCTGAAATCAAACGGCAAATTTTTAGCAGGATATAATGGCCACTAACAAAAATAAGATATTTCACTCGTTTCCGTTATAAAGCGCAGTTTAAGCATAAAGTCCAAGGTGAAGAAAAACACCTGATTACTTGTTTATTGTGTTATGACATGGCCGTTGTATTTGAGGTAACACATAGGGGACTAAGAAGACATGACAGTTAAAATAATCACGTCTAATTTGCCAAATGGTTGATCTTGGAAACGAGTCCAGTTAGAATCTAGAAACAGACATTGCAGACGATAATGTGGGTGCGTTTCACAAATGATAACGCGCCATATCTCACATACTGACGCAATATCTCAAATTTATAAGTAATTTATCTGGGAAGAAAAAAAAAAACATTCAAAAAGTTACTTTCCCCAGCCCTTCCATTATAACAGCTACTAAAGATGCATAGCTCCGATTGCGTATATTCTACCAATTCTTCCCTAAGAATGAAAAATGAAGATTGAAGGGTCATACAATTTTGGGACGATGATAAAAAAAAATAAAATAATACTAATAATAATACGTGAACTAAACACACTTTAGGAAAATGACTTTCCGGTGAACTAGCTTATGAACAGTTGGAAGAAACGTTGGAAACGTTTAAGTGTAACCTTCCAAGGGCTATATATACTTCTACAAAGAGATAATTCTTGTATTATATATCATAATTTAGGTAAAGTCCAAATAACATATATAATTAAATAATTACG
>JABUQX010127452.1:12500-17500 GCA_015478945.1 Trachelipus rathkii | reverse complement strand
AAATTTATTTAGAATACATATATATAAAATAATAATATCAATACGTAGGAAAAAAATAATAAAACAAAAATACTGACAAGTTAAAAATTCAAAAAGGAACTTGCAGTACTTCGCAAATTTTTCAGAGTCAGATAAAGTTCAAGTACAAGTAAAAAGTACACTGGTTTTAGAAACTGCAAGTACAAGTACTCCAAAAAATGTACTTAAGTCCAAGTACAAGTACAAGTACTTGTACTTGAACCCAAGCTTGATATATATATATATATATATATATATATATATATATATATATATATATATATAATATATAATATATATATATATATATATATATATATATATATATATATATATATATATATTATAATATATATATATATATATATATTTATATATATATATATATATATATAATATATATATATATATATTATATTATATATATATATATAATATATATATATAATTATATAATATATATATATATATATATAATATATATATAATATATCATATATATAATATATATATATATATATATTATATATATATAATGGGGGCCTCACATTGCATGTTCCTTGTGCATTGGACAACTGCGTCAATGATCACAAGGCAAGAAACAATCTTTTCTTTTGGAAGTGCCCATGATTTGGAGGAAGCCTCAAAATCACAGCAATGATTGTAACTTTTGTTCATGTAATGTGAGCGGCTTTAACTTATAATACAAAAAGGACATTATGTATCCACAGGTAAGAACAGCAATACGTCTTATACCCTATGGGGTAGGAATACCTGTTCCTTCTGCATTCATAATCTTTGTTGATTTTTATGATGATCAGGAAATAGAGAGTAAATATTGTGATAATAATAGTGAACAACATGATGTTTATAATCCCTGTTGGGAAGGATCACAGCTTTTCACATAGTCCGAATTAAACGATTGGTGGACAACTTGGGAATCTCTAAAGATTCAGCAGAGCTTTTAGGCTTACGATTGAAGGAAAAATATTGTGCAAAATTTGCTAAGTTGGTGGCTTCTTTTGAGAGCAATTTCCTATATAAGATAATTATGTGGTTTAAAAATCTATAATTTGAACAAAGTTATGTATTTAACATAAAGGTAATGAAAGATACTCTCTCTCTCTCTCTCTCTCTCTCTCTCTCTCTCTCTCTCTCTCTCTCTCTCTCTCTCTCTTCTCCTCTCTCTCTCCTTCTCTCTCTCTCTCTCTCTCTCTCTCTCTCTCTCTCTCTCTCTCTCTCTCAAATTCTTGATAAGTCTCTTGTGCTTAGCCGATGTAGGCACTTATCCTTTAAAAGGAAATTACAAAAAGTGTCATAATATCGACAATCGCGCAACTCTGCTCATGCAGCCCAGCAGTGTCACGTGTTAGCTAAAACTCCAATAGAACGAGCGGAATAGTTGTCACATGTTGCTTTATTTTATCATGTTAATTTTTATATGTTAATTTTTAAAAAAAAATTTTTTTTTATATTATTAAGGGGCTCGAGCCGACGGTGGGACAGAGGGGGGGACGAAGTCCCCCCCGTCGTCCCCCGCTGAGGCCGAGAGACCCTGACTCTTTCAAATCTTTGCTATTTAATCTTGGTATTCCTTAGTTTAAAAAAAAAAAAGAAAAGCTGTTATTGGCAACCTTTTCGCACTTTTGCCTTGAAATAATCGAAAAAAAATGGATTACATTGTTCGTTCGATATATATTGGTTAACTACCCTTTAAAGAAGAAGTTCCGATGTTTTACCTCCTTTTTTGAGCGGGCTTTCGTTCTTGAGTTTTGTGTCTCAAAGATTCTGCTTCTCGATTGCTTAGTCAGCTGTTTACCTCCCCAGCTGAGATTAGAATTTCTTGAGACTTATTTTCGGACGATTGAGTTTCGGAGAGAAGTAGTAAATCTGAATTAGGAGTTTAGTGAATGAGTATCTCGAGAAGGTGGGTTTATATATTATTTCATTGCAACTTATGCTAATATTTTGCTTACGCAAACTTTAGCATAAGTTCGAATATAATTCTTTTTTTTTTTTTGCAAATAGTTATAACGGAGTACTACATTACTTCCAACGCTAAGCATGGAGTGAGAAAGTATGTTATAATAGTTATACAAGATATAAAAGCTAATCATCATTCAAATGTATCCATGTTTGAGTGCATTCGAAAAAGGCGCGCAAACATACAAAACATTTCAATGAGGTATAAATAAAAATAAATAAAATACATAAGGTAAAAGTACTTTCAAATGCAAGCATATCTAATTATGTCCGAAGTCATAAGTACACATACAAACATTTAAATGTATAGAAATACATAATGTTTTAAATAAATATTTAAATTAAATATCGCACATAGGTTTCCTTGGAGAATGTCACTTGACGTCTTGGATTTCAACGTAAATTCTTCTTCTGTTGGCACTGAATGTCGATTGAATAGTTGAATAACAAGGAAAGGTCCAGTCAGTATAAAGAGCTTCTGGTGTTTTCTTGATTCGATCAACACATGTGTGCATGTTTTTAAGGCTTCATAACATAAGTAGAGGCGAAGATTGTTTAAAATCTAGTCCTATATTGTAGCGATAAATTTTTATAAATATTTAATTGGCAACATTGATCGAATCGGTGAATCCAAAGAAAGGTCCACTATAAAGCGTTTCTAATGTTTTCTTGATTAGATCAACATGTACGTAAACATTTTTTCAAAGCTTTTGGTATGAAAGAAACATTGCGGGACATTTGTTGAGGTAAAATTGCCTGAAATCTAATTTCTTTACTTTAGTGGTAAATTTCTTGATAAGAAGGAAACGTACTAAAAATGGGAGATGGCACAGACATTGAGAATTCGAAAAGGAGCCTGAAGGTTCGTAGTGGAATCCAAAATGAGTTTCCAACCATAATCAAAAATTAATTGAGAATGAGAAGGTCTGTATTGATAAGGTTTGCTTGAGTCATCTTTTTAGAGTGATCTGATTTGGAAGTTTTAGTATTATTTTTTTTTTCTCTTTCTTCATTTTAATCGTTTTACATTGGTTTTTAGAAAGTGCTAATTGAAGTTCTGGGTGTTTTTTTCTCCGGGTTCACCAATTATATCTGAAGGCGCTGGGTATTTTTCTCTGGATTCACCAATTATATTGAGCAAAACTTGCTAAGTTGGTGGCTTCTTTTGAGAGCAAGTCCCTATGTAAGATAATATTGAGGTTTAAAAATTCTTATTTTGAACGATGTATTTATTTAACATAAAGGTAATAAAAGTTGCCCGTTGCTGAGATACTCTCTCTCTCTCTCAAATTCTTGATAAGTCTCTTGTGCTTAGCCGATGTTCTACCTCTGTTTATGAGTGGGCTTTCGTTCTTAAGTTTTTTGTCTCGAAGATTCTGCTTCTCGATTGCTTAGTCGGCTGTTTATTTCCCCAGCTGAGATTAGAATTTCTTGAGGCTTATTTTCGGGCGATTGAGTTTCAGAGAGAAGTAGTAAATTTGAATTAGTGAGTTTAGTGAGTGAGTATCTCGACAAGGCGGGTTTATATATTATTTCATTTCGACTTATGCTAAAATTTTGCTTACGCAAACTTTAGCATAAGTTCGGGCTTCTTTAAAGATTCAGCAGAACTTTTAAGCTCATGTTTGAAAGAAAACATCTGTTAGCCAAACAGACGCCGTTTTCACGGTTTAAATATAGAGAGGAAGAATTTAAGAAGTTTTTCTAACAAAGAGACGATCTAGTTTACTGCTATGATGTTCCTGGACCCATGAAATGTTCAATATTGACTAAAATACAAACGACTGGCGACTCTTTATTGACTCATCGAAAAGAAGTCTCAAAGCTGTACTTCTCTATAATGGAAGTAGGTATGCTTCCTTACCTGTGCAACTTTCTGTTGATTTGAAAGTGATTGAAAATTTGGAGATAATCCTAACAACTAGTGAGTTTATTGAATGATTATCTCGACAAGGTGGGTTTATATATTATTTCATTTCAACTTATGCTAAAATTTTGATTACGAAAACTTTAGCATAAACTCGAACATAAATTAAATTTTTTTTGTAAATATTTATAATGGAGTACTACAAAAACATCTGTAAGCCAAAGGGACGTCATTTTCATGGTTTAAATATAGAGAGGAAGAATTTAAGAAGTTTTTCTCACAAAGAGACGATCTAGTTTACTGCTATGATGTTCCTGGACCCATGAAATGTTTCAATATTGACTAAAATACAAACGACTGGCGACTCTTTATTGACTCATCAAAAAGAAGTCTCAAAGCTGTACTTCTCTATAATGGAAGTAGGTATGCTTCCTTACCTGTGGAACATTCTGTTGATTTGAAAGTGTTTGAAAATTTGGAGATGATCCTGACAACACTTAATAATGAAAAGAAGACCAATATTGGACCATTTGTGGCTATTTAAAGGTACTTTTCATGTTACTAGGACAACAAAATGGATATACAAAGTATTCGTGTTTCCTATGTGAATGGGTTAGCCGTGATAGGAATCAGCATTATAGTAAATACGAGTTGCAACTCAGAAAATCCTTACAGACTGGGATAAAATTGTTCAAAAAGAGAGCTTAGTAGATCAATAAAACGTTTTACTTCCCCCACTTCACATAAATTAGGATTGATGAAACATTATGTGAAGGTACTATCTAAAGATGGAGAGTATTTTAAAAATCTTGGCACCAAATTTCCTAATTTGTCAGAATTCAAGCTAAAGGAAGGATTATTTGTCGATTCGGACATTAGAAAACTTATGAAAGATGACGTATTTGAAACAAAGGTGGGAGGAACAGAAAAACAAGTTGGAGAGCATTCAAAGACGTTGTGAAAATCTTCCTTGGAAACAAGAAAGATCTAAATTACAAAATATTGTTGAAAATATATTAAGAGCTTTTAAATTTTTGGGTTTAAACATAAGCATTAAAGTTCATTTTTTACACTCACATTTGGATTACTTCCCAGACAATTTAGGAGCTGTGAGTGAAGAACAAGGTGAACG
>JABUQX010127452.1:5000-7500 GCA_015478945.1 Trachelipus rathkii | reverse complement strand
GCAGTTAAGAATTAGAATTTAAAAAGTGTGAACTGTTGAAAAAGAAATATAAACTGTTCTTTTGTATTCAGTTTTAATAATGATGGTATATCTGTTTTTTTCGTTGAATGTTTTGTAAGCCGTTTTATTTATTTCATTTATTATAATTATTATTATCATATTTTATCTATTATTATTATTAATATTATATTTTATTATTATCTATATAATTATTTTATATTATTATTATTATTATATTATTATTATTATTATTATTTATTATATTTTATTATTATTATTTTATTATTATTATTATTCATTATATTATCAAAAATTATAAAACGATGTATAATAGCAAAAAATTAAAAGTTTGAACAAATATAAATATTCACAAATGTTTCAAAAATTCTACAAGAAAAGACACAAAGTAAATAACCTTCATCTAAATCCCAGAGAAAAATCATGTCACTTTTCAGAAGGGTGTCCATAAGGTCCGAAAACTCTAAACGTAGGGGCTTACATGCCATCCTGGAGGTTCAAAGGTAGGAGCGTCGGACTCTTTCCTCTACAGTTTGTCAATTCTTTTTCCTTTTGAAAGCTAAGAAAAATTATTCCTGCCTGAGGATCATTTCTGTCAGGACTTAAGAGCTTTGTTGAAGACTTGTATATTGTTGCAATATTTCGCTCTGAACTCGAGGCATCTTCAGGCAGAAATGAACTTAAATTTGTGGGAAGGCATGATGAAATTTATGTTATATTACATATAATAAAACGATGTATAATACCAAAAAAAATTAAAATTTAACATAAAAAGTAACTTCACAAATGTGTCAAAAAAGTTCAAAGACAACAGAAAATACTTCATCTAAACTTTTCCAGAAGAAAAATCATGTCCACTTTTCAGAAAGGGTCCATAAGTCTGAAAAACTCTAAAGTAGGGGGTTTACAGCCATCCTGGAGGTTCAAAGGTAAGAGCGTCGAACTTTCCTCTCAGAGTCGCTTCGTCGAATTCTTTTTCCTTTGAAAGCTAAGAAGAAAATTATTACTGCTGAGATTTTCTTCAGGAATTAAGAGCTTTGTTGAAGACTTGTCTATTGTTGCAATATTTCGCCTCCGAACTTGAGGGCATCTAAGGAGAAATGAATTAATTTGTGGGAAGGCTATGATGAATATTTTTGTTAATAGTTCCACAATATAATAAAGAAGTTTAGATGAAGTAATTTCTGTTGTGTCTTTTTTAAAACTTTTTTGACACATTGTGAAGTTACTTTATATGTTAAATTTTATTTTTTTTTGGCTATTATACATGCTTTGTCATATTGGTGAACTATTAAAAATATTATTATTATATTATATTATTATTATTATTATTATTATTATTAATTATTAATTATTATTATTATTATTATTTATTAATTATTATTATTATTATTATTATTATTATTATTATTATTATTATTTTATTATTATATTATATATTATTTTTATATTATTATTTTATTATTATTGATTATTATTATTATTATTATTATTATTATTATTATATATTATTATTATTAATATTATTATTATTATTATTATTATTATATTATTTTTAATAATTTTATATTATTATTATATTATTATTTTATTATTATTATTAGTTAGTAAGTATTTTGTTATTAATATTTATTATTATTTCATATTTTATTATTTTAACATTAATATGAATTTGATCTTTGATTTACCTTTGTAGATAGTTTTCGATTTATTTAATCAATGAAATTTTTTGGAACCTTTTAATTTTTAACACCAAAAACTCCACCACGAACCCCAGAGCATAGCGAGGCCCGTGGTACAGGGCGTTGGGGGATGATATAGAAGGGGGCCGAAGGCCCACCCGATTCAAAAATAAAATATAATATAAAAATATCAAATATCAATTTATTTTTTATTATTTATTATATATATAATATATATTATATATATAATTATATCTATATATATATATATATTATAATATATATATTTATTATATTATATATATATATATAATATTATATATATATATATAGTATATATTATATTATATATATAAAAACAAATTATGTCATTTTTAAAGCTTCACAATTTTTACATTTAGTTCTAATTAAAAAAACTCGTCCAAATATATTTAATTCGTAGAAAAGGGAAAAAGTAGCGAAATACCTATTATTTATTAATTATTATTATTATTATTATTTTTTTTTTTTTTATTATTATTATTTATTATTATTATATTATTAGTTTTATTAATTATTATTAATATTATTATTATTATTATTGTTATTATTATTATTATTATTATTATTATTATTATTATTATTATTTATATTATTATTAATTAATTATTATTATTATTATTATTATTTAACTCTAATATGAATTTATTTTTTTTCTAAGTTTTTATTTTATTCCCTCTTTTATTTTCGCATTATAGTATAATTTATGGGAGCTATTCTTTATTTTTAAAAAACTCCACCACGGACGGCACCCCGCTTTA
>JABUQX010127451.1:0-19803 GCA_015478945.1 Trachelipus rathkii | reverse complement strand
GCGTACTTCGTTCATTCGTTTGGTAACCGTTTTCGCATTTATCGTGAAACGCCGCGTTTTCGTGCGCCGCTTCACTCTCTCTCTCTCTCTCTCTCTCTCTCTCTCTCTCTCTCTCTCTCTCCCTCTCTCTCTCCTCTCTCCCTCTCTCTCTCTCCCCCCTCTCTCTCTCTCTCAAATCATCATTCTTGGTGAATTCAACGTTCTCACCACCGACTTTCCTCTAATTCCCAAGATACAGCTGGATATTTTGCTTATCACTATTCATTCCAGAATGACCTCCAGCAGTTGGTACAGCTCCCAACTCGTATCCCTGATCGTCTTGGAAATAAACCCAACATTCTAGACCTTCTCCTAGCCTCTAATCTTTCTACTTATTCTGTTAAATTCTCTCCTCCAATTAAGTTCTTATCTATGTATCCTCTTCGGTCTCTTCAAATCTTTCGCAGGAAAGACCACGTCTATGGCGAGGAACCATTTTTGGCACTTCGGTTCTGCAAACTGGTCGGACGATTCTGTTACTACTTTGATTTCCCATGGAACTATTACTTCTTCGGTGGTAGTCGTCCCTCCCTCAGGATACGCAAAACTCATAACCGAGGTGATTCTCTCTGGCGTGGAGGCGTACATTCATATTCTTTCCATTCAACTATACCTAACAACCTTGGTGTAACTCGGTTTGTATCGAGATGAGTTGCCTTTGCGAAGTGTCCTCGAGCTTCGAAAGAGAGAGAGAGAGAGGGAAAGAGGAGAGAGAGAGAAGAAAGAAAGAAGAAGAAGAAAGAAGAAGAGATTTTTAGTCATAATTCATATTTCGTCTGAAATACAAAATCTATTCTCAGTTGCATTAAAAACTTTTCCTCGTGGAAAAGTCAACATACTCCCTTCTGATTCCTCTCGCTCACTACTTTTTTTCTGGAATTTTGCAAACAATATCAGCTCCCTCCTATGCTTCTTCCTTTTCCCTTCTCTAGTATCTTTGTATGGGCAACTTCGCTCAAATCTTTGCTTCTAATTCCACCTTAGACGATTGCTCAGTGACTATTCCTCATTCTCCACCCTTTACCTCATTTGTTCCTAATATTGTAGTTTCTTCAAAAGATGTTATTTCTACTCTCTTTGAGATTAACACTAAGACGAGTATGGTCCTGATAGTATTCTTCCTTTGGTTTTCCAAACTTGTGCTTCCAAGCTTGCATCATTCCTGGTAAAATGTTCCATCTCCGTTTTTCTACTTAGACCTTTCCTTCCTGCTTGAAATGTGCATTCCCTCATTCAGACTGTGCCAAAAAAAGGACGCTCTCAACCCTCATGCTATCGTCCTGTCACTTTGAGTTCTGTTTTTATTTTTTTTTAAGGTTTTCGAATCTATTCTCAACAAAAAGGTTTTGAAATATATCAGATTTTATGAAAATAAAGGTTAAAATTTTTTTTTTTTATATGCAAATAAGGACTAAAAATAGCTAAAACAATAAAATAGGTCTCTTGTGCCTTTTTTTCTTACTTTATAAACAAAAAAAGAAAATTTTTGTTCCGTAAGCATTGACAACTTAGCCTGAACCTTAAGGTATAAAATTTTGAAACTCTAATTCTGGGTCACGAGAACAACCACTTTATTGCCACACACACACAAAAAATCTCTTTTACTGAAAAAAAAGTATATATATATATATATATATATATATATATATATATATATATATATATATATATATATATATATATATATATATATATATATATATATATATCTATCATATATATATATATATATATATAAAAATATAATATAAATATATAAATATGTAGCATAAAATATATAATATATGTATGCTAAGAGAGAGAGAGAGAGAGAGAGAGAGAGAGAGAGAGAGAGAGAGAGAGAGAGAGTAGAGTTTTCCCATCAGGGCTCAAACACTTTCAGGAGTTTAAGAATAAGAGATGAGGTCTAGGGGAGGAGGAGAGGTGATGTTCAACTTGAGTTTCGGTGAAGAATAAGAGATGAAGCTTAGAGGAGGAGAGGTGATGTTCAGCAAGGTGGAAATTAGTTTAAAGGACTCGAAGATTCAGAAATTAACGAAGAAAGAAGACATTGCATCAGGACAGACCGGAAATTCCGTGATTGTATCAACCGGAGACAGGAGACCGAACCGGAAGCCACCAACTTCCAAGTGGTGATGGGGGTAGGGTTGGATGGATGTGATTATTTTTTAAAGTATGACCTCTTGATTTCTGCCAGGCTGATCGGGTGGTTGCCATTTTTTATTTATTTACTTTATTTTATTTTTTTATAAAAGGAAAGTGTGCTAAAGGAGAGTCTATTCTTGTGTAAGAAGAATGTGGATGTGAGTTGCTTATAAGCTTTTGTTTTAATTCTACACAGAAAAAAAAATTTATATCAAGTTAACATAAAATTTTCCATCAACGCCGGTTCCTCTCAGGAGTGAAAATTTTACATCACTGTGATTGAAACATCAATGATTTAATTTTTTACATCATCAATATATAATATTTTATTTACTTGCCAACATATTGTATAACACCAAAGTAAAACACTTTACTTTTTTTTATTTACTTCCATAAAAAAATATATATATATATATATATATATATATATATATATATGATATATATATATATATATATATATATATATATATATATATATATATATATATATATATATATATATATATATATATATATATATAACTATATACTCTGCTCATATATTACTCAAGCCCAGAACATAATTACCAATATATGCCACACTTACAAAAATAGAGATCTTTGCTAACCCAATTTAGGCGGTCAATAAAAATAACTTTAATATAAAAAAGCAAAGTTGAAAAAAATATTAAAAAAATGATAAACTATAATTTTACCATTATACTTTTTTTTCATTAAATCAAAACTATTGAATCTATTAAAAGAAAATGAAATAAAAATGTCTTATGGGTAAACAATACAGATTAAACATTGCAGACTTTGACACAAACAATTTCATATGCATTTAGTTCCTGATGTAAAAGTATATCATGTAAATTAATAGAAGTATAATATATGATGGTTTGATGAAGAAGTATATAATTGAACCGCGTATCAATAGGCTTACAGTGCAGGCATGAGCTGGTTCTTCCAGTTTTCAGTTATTTATTAATATGAAAGAAGTTTCATTAAGATTAAAATTTTAAACGTAATTAGCAATAACAACTCACTGAATAATTTTAAGCCATTAATATCAAGTTAGAATTTAAAGGATAATTCATGATTGGGTCAATGAGTGACAGAATTATGGATTTGTATATAAAAAAAAAATTCTGTGTGAAGAGGACACACACAAAACCAATTATCTGAATTACCAAAAAAAAAAAAAAATTAAATATGAAATCACTACAAGTGTTAAATTTTGAAACTCTGTGATATGTCTTCAATTTTATTATGCTTTTTTCTTCATATTCCAAAAGCATTTTACTATTTTAAAAACTAACAATCTTTTCCTAACTAAATTTGCTAAAAAAAAAAATCTGAAAATTATAACAATTACAAAAAATATATTAAAACTGCGTGATCTCAATTAATAATCGTGATGTAGGCAGAAAAAAAATTGGGTAAAATTTATTTATTTTTTTTTATTTTTTTTATTTTTTTTTATCTGATACGCTGAAATATACAACACTGAACTTATGTATAAGAGATGTACCGGCCAGATTTCCGGTCCGGCCGGAATTATTACAAATATTTCGGTTCTGTTTGCAACCAGAATTTTGAAAAATTCTTACTTAAACCGGAATTTTTTACATTCTAAAATACTTCTTAAAATGTTGAACTTAAAATCCAAAAATTCTAAATATATCAGTAAAGTTGTTATTATTTTTAGAATATATATAATACAGATAGGGACTTGCTAAACATATACTGCAGAAATTTTTATTTTTAGTATTTTTGTTATTTACAAGTAACCAATATATCAGTCTTTAGTATGTGAAAAATTAAGTTAAAAGGGATTACTACATAAACATACTCATAACGTCTATAATACCAAACTACAGTCGTTAATGTCCCAATAAAGTTGAGCATTTTTAATTAATTATTATCAATTAAGCTATAGCCAATACTCAAGGCAAGGAACATAAAATAAAAGATAAAATCCAAATCCTTGTATATTACCTAAGTCATTTATATAACAATTCTACATATTTTTAAAAGTTACAAGTGAACTACTAGTTATAAAGCCCTGAGGTTAACCATTCCAAACTTTAACTACTCTGCTACTAAAGATGTATTTTCCCAAATCATGACATAACATTTATTTTTATTCCTGTTCGTCTTATTTATGACCGTACTTCACCTTTTATACCTTTTAAGTGAGAACTCGTCGCAGTCAAGAAAATCTACCCTAGAGCTTCACGGGACCGCGACGGACCCTCACTATGGCATCTCGTCAATGTGGGGTTCATCCACTGGCCCAGGTGGGCCTCAACCATATCTC
Source organism: Trachelipus rathkii (assembly GCA_015478945.1). NCBI lineage: Eukaryota > Metazoa > Arthropoda > Malacostraca > Isopoda > Trachelipodidae > Trachelipus > Trachelipus rathkii. The sequence continues at coordinate 15,314 of JABUQX010127451.1, read as the reverse complement.
CTCACAAAACCCTGCCATTCACTCCTATTATGCATGCACATTTCTTCTCATCTCTGCCAAACTCACATTTCTCTCCTCCAGGCATTCCTTTACTGACTCAATCCACTTTTTCATCTGTCTCACAGCCGGTCGATTCCCAGCACACTCACCACTATACATTTGCTTAACCAACCGACTATCGTCCATCCTTTCCACATGACCAAAAAATCTCAACGTACGAATTTCATTTATTCTCTCATTTACCCATTTCTTCACACCACACAACTCCCTAATACGTTCACTCCTCATTTTATCAATTCTTCTCACACCTAACACGCCCCTAAGATTATCCATCTGAACACATTGTACTTTAGATCTATACCTCTTATTCCAGATCATAGTCTCACTACTATACATTAGCAAAGGTAACAACATACCCTCATGTAAGACCCTAGCGCATTCAAGACTTAGTCCCTTTACATCCACCAACGATTTAATTGCACCAGCCACCTTCCTAACACTCACAACTTTTCTACTACACTCTGCATCATCCTTTCCCTTTTCATCCAACATATATCCTAAATATTTAAACTCAGACACTTGTTCCAGCTGCTAACAGCGAAATGGAAGTCCTCGGGATTCCAAAAATTTTACAACTGCGGCAATTCTCTTAAGTACGTTTATCGAATAATCTACTTCTCTTTTATACTGAGATAGCAAATCTGTATCTACTCAACCAACAGTTTTACTTCGAGCGAGATAAATCATCATTGATTGTCTATGTATTGAGCTAATTTCGTGCTCTAAAATGATGTGATTAATATGTTTCCAGTCATTTCATCTACTCGGCGAACATATGCTTATATTGGAAGGTTTGAATAAACAGCATGGAAAACAAAATATAGATTTCTTCGAAGGGGAATATAACAACCATTTTCTTTCAATCCTGTCATTGTTCTTTAACTTACGCTGAAATAGTGATTTATTGAAATTCCTAGTTGTTGATCTACCATCTGCTTCTTTGTAAGTTCTGCAAGCTTCAGAAGTCACGATCTTTATTTTGGAATAATGCAGGCCCCTTGCTAATCCAAAATTCACGTATTTTTTCGTAAACATTTCATTAAAATAATCGCCAGGATCATGTGAATAATTTTCTGGGGCTGAAGACTGTTGTTGCTCAGGTAAAACAGTTGTCGGTGAAGTAGATATATATTTACCATCGAGGCGATAGCTTTCTGTACTATATGATTCATTGATTTCTTTTTTTTGACTTGGAAGAAGTGAACTTGGAACAAGTGGGTTCTGAAACAGCTGAAACTGTCTCAATTTGTTGTAGGTGTGATTCTTTAGACAGATTAATTTGATCGCTGCTCACAGAAGTTCTTAGAAAATACGAAGTTTATGATTAAATAAACTCTCTCTAACTCATGTAAACAGTAAAACAAACATATTCCTTTATAAATAAATCATAAAGTAACATAAAATACTCACCGGGGGTACAAAATATGATGTTAATTTTGGTAACTTTTGTATTGTCTTTTTGATGTGCAGCTTTCTTCCCCTTCTCTGAGCCGCTAGGATATGATCGTTTCAACATACCATATTTTGATTCAATATTTTCTGTTTGAGTGAGAGGAGACTTCTATTTAAAAACTGAATGCTAAAAAATTGAAAAGTAATCATTTTTTGGGCTGCCATTACAAGGGCTAAGGGTCCCCATGGTTCGTCTGGCCCAGGGCTCTAGCCCAGCAAGCTGTGCATAAAGATGGGCCTGGGTTGGCTGTGTGTATGTTTTATTATGCGTGTGAAAGCGACATGACGAATTCTAACTTTTTATAAGAGTCTTATTTAATTTATCTATTTTTTTTATTAAGGTCTATTGTTTCGATCGTTCATTTCTAAGGGTATTGATGTTGTTGGTGTCTCCAAAGTGGACTGAGAGATAAGAAACACTAATCCTTAGTCATTGGTTACATGAGAACGGTATGATTAACTTATTTAATTATGCTCTATTATAGCTTTAATATTATTGTAATTATATTTATATTTATATTATTCATTAATATCATTTTTAAATGCTTTTATATATTGTTATATAATGGTTATATTTTTTTATGGCTTATTGAGAATTGAGAATTAATATCTTTTAGGTAGTGTTGTTATTTTCCAGTTGCTGTTTTTTTCGTGAAGTGATTAGAATGAGTCAAGGGAATTACGGTATAAATTTTATAGAAAAAATAAAATCTGGATGATTAAAAATCTTTTAAGTGAATTAATTATTTATTTATTTTATTTATTGCATTATTTTTTTACATTATCATTTTGCAGACCTATTTGAGGGTTCAATATAGGTATATAATTTTAAATTTTTTTTAACTAGTTTATTGCTATATTCGCCTTAATTTGATTATGCATTATTAATATTTTTGAAATTACAATTTTACTAGTATTATTAATTAATCATTATGTACAATTTGCTGTTTAATGCTGATCTATTCATATTTATTTAGGATGATAATAAAAAATGCTTTACAAACAACTTTGCAACTGCACTCAGTTTTGCCCAAGAAGAGAAACTTGGTGTATGCCGTTAAAGGTTAGTATTTTTAATGGCCGGTGCATTACGATTAATGAATTTGTATAAAAATGCCTCTATTTGTTTATAAAGTAGTGAATGAACCTCTTAATGGTTGGGAAGTTATTCGGTTTCGATTATTGCATTAATTTTTATATTATATTTTTAATTTAGTTGACTAACCGCTAATAATGGTTATAGAATTGTTTTTTATTTTTCTCGTCTCAGTTTTACTTTTTTTTGCCAGTTGCAGTAAGTACATCTTTTACTGTAGAGCTAATAACTATGATGGGTAAATGAGTTCTAGGTCTCATCAAGTCTAGATTACTGCGCACTTTACGCAGGTAAGGAATTACATTTGTAAAATATTGTTAAATACATGATTACTTGAATATATTTTATTACGGGAAATAGAACAAAAATTTATTATGAAATAATTATTCTCAATTGAAAAGAAAACTAAATGATAGTTCATATAATTATAAAATGATAAATAAAAAAGGAATGGATTTAATAAAATTCTCAATAGAAGAAGGAGAATAGCAAGAGTAACACCACAAAAATCATACATATAATAAGGGTAAATAATTATATCTTCATTACCTTTTAATTTTCAGATATAAATTTACTATTTTTTGTATTGTTTGTAAGCTAATATATTTTAAATTATTAATAAATTAATATAAAATTTAAAATTTTATATAACAATTTATTGTAAAATAATTTTTTATTTAATTGAAAAATAAAAAATATGAATGACCGATTGACATTATCTACCTCCCAATTATATAAGGTTGTATATTTGTAATATATATATTTATCGGATTTTTATTTTTTAAATATATTTGAAAAACCATTCTTAAAAATCTTTGAAATGATTGATTAAGTGTTATAATTTTTTTTGTTATTAAAGTGGTTCTCCTTTTTTAGGATTAAATAAGTTAACTATATATTATGAATTATAAGGTTATATTCTGTATCTGAGTGAGTTATTAATCGGCTCGTGATAGTGATCGGTATCGGATGGATTGTATTCGGTAATATCAGTAACTATATTATATAATAATTAAATATAATGGTATAGGTGTTTAAATGTATGAAGTAAAATTAGTATGGGTTATAAAGTTTTTTATTTAAAAAATTCTTATTGTTTTGTATCGTTTCTGTGTTTTTTTTGTTTTTTTTTTTTTTTGTGTCTTCCTGATGTTATTATTCTTTATCGTTTAGGATAGACCCACGTGACAAATTGGATAGATGAGCTCCGGTGATCTCTGAACTCACCACCACATATATTTGTGGAATAGTATATATATATATTCCGCATATAAGATTTGTGCGAATCAGACACACCCCCACCACATTTCTTTCCCTCTTCTGAGCGGCCACTAGGCGTGGGCCTTCTTGAACGACGGACAAAAAGGGACAAAAAGACAGTTAAGGTAGAATGAAGATCTAAACAAATTAAGCCAAGGAATCATGATGGATGGTACAGTGGGAGTAGAAGTTGAAAGATGGAAGGAAGCATTTCGAATGAAGGAAAAAGAGAACGAGAGTTAGTTTATAGAGATGAGGTTGAGAGATGTGGTACAGAAGGAAATGATGGGAGACACGAGTCGGACAAGACGGAATGGAACGAAATGGGAAAAGAGAAGAAAAACGTATATCTCGGAATTAAATCGAGAGGCTAAAGAGATATGTGGCACACTCTCGGTTGTTGGTATGACACTGCACTTCCATGTCCAGGAGATTTGTTCGAAAAGCTGATTGATGGGTTGGGTAGAAAGGGTCTAACAAGCAGGAAAAGGTGACGACTCTAACTTCTAGGAACTCGTCTCGAGTGTAGTTAGATCTAGAAATAGAACTACCCCGAGAAGGTAATTAAGATAAAAAATCTCAAGAGGACCCTGCGTTAAGGAGTAAGAGGGCGCGCGGAGTGAGTGGACAGCGGGGGGTCGCTCAATCGGTCCAAGATCGTTGATTGGAGTGGATATACAGAAATGTGCATTTTGAGACTGCAGTTCGTGAGGAAAGAAGATGTGGGAGAATCCAAGCAAGAATAAGCGACGTAAATAGAAAGCCCAGGTGAGTAAGGAGAGACACAAAAGCAAAAGACCCCATCAAGAAATCCAGTAAGCTATGATGACCAACCCATCAGCAAAGATACCTAGCCTCAAGCGAGGGCTAAGAGTACATATGATACCCTCTTTCTTTACATCTAGATTACGGAACATAGCGCAGGCAGTGTGTGTGCGTGTAATAGATGTATCGACGCTACTTACTGCCTGAGTCAGAAGACATATCGTTCCACACTCTCTTTCCACTATGTCATACTAGTTCCTCTACGGTAAGTTTTAACTTGTCCTCTTTATTATGGGACTAATCCCTAGGAAAATTCAAACAAAATATTAAACATAGTATTACTCGGGCGACCTCATTTTACGGTATTGCAGTCTCCGCGATTAGACAAGTTGTGTTTCTTGAGTCCCAGTAGATCGCCAGAACACACATATACTGTCACAGGACAGACAATTCGATGAAATTAATATAAGTGTTTTGCGAGATCCGGTCTGAAAGTTAGTTAAGGTGAGTTATTTTACGGCAAGGAACGAATGCCTTGATTTCCGTATAAGGCAGATTTATGTCTCTGAGTAACACGCGGGCTGAGGCCAGTACGGAGTATGATATCCTAGCGTAATCAGAAAAGAGTAATCTGAACCAAAGTGGAAAGAGTGAAAGGACGCCGAGCGCGTTTAAAATAGGCGCAAGTAAGTTGCACTTCTCAATTCTGATTAAAGCTCATTAGTCTGACGTTGGAATAGAATAGTGAAACGATAAGATTATGATGCACATTTCGTTTGTGTAAATACGTTTGCCTCCTACGCCACCCACAAAAACTCTCTGCGAAATGAAATTTTGTGGTTACGAATGCAGTGGATGTGTATTTCCATGTGCATATATAAATTGTTATTGACAGAAGATTTTTAGAATCACTTATCCCTCCGCCAGTGGCCCTGGAATTTCATTCATCATAAATTTGCGAAGGAGAGAACACCGGAAGGAACAATGAGATGGGCGCGGGAGACAACTACCGTTGGACAGGACCTTTGATAGTTTGGAAGATAAGTAAGGAGGATCGAGAGTTTTGATATGCGCCGACAAAATATATGGAAGACAAGAGAGAGAGTTAGTAACGATATGATATAGAATTGAGGAGGTTTATAGTGGCAGGGGAGTGAATGAGAGGGGTCACGCCTCCCTCAGTACAGAGAAGTCATTATAGAGTATACTCTGAGAGATAAGAGCAAAATCCACTAATCATGATGTCTGTAATATGCGCAGTGAAGAGTCCTATTTTCGAGGTCGATGCTTTATAGCGGGATATGGATCGCGAATTAACACCGGGGTATATGAGGACAGGTGAATGCGGGTGACTGTATGTAAATAGGACCAGTGGGGGGAAATGGTTAAATACACAAACAGTGAATGAAGAAGAGAGCAGTGTCTTATAACGCTACAATGGAATGTAAGAGAAATGCGCTTGATAAGGGACAGAGAGTAATGTGACACGGTCAACAGGAAGCCGTTGATAGAGTGGTTTCAGTACGATCTGTGTGTTAAGATGGGTAACACACTATGATTTTCCGAAAACCGAGACAGAAGTAGTGAAGCAAAAATGGAGCATAATGTTATCTCAAGTTTAGTGTGACAATATAGTGGTGCCAATATTCGCCATATTAATGAACTTGCAACAGTACCCGGCAAATAAGGGCTGAGATGGAGAGGTGCGGAGTGATATGGATCCAATTTATGGGACTCGATGATTGTTCAGACATGGTGGTAAAGGTGTAGATAAAGAATTGTATGCGGGATTTAGTGGATAAGAGTGGAGCATGTTTTCAATAAGAAGTGTTGATAGGGTTATTCCTCGAAATTAATTGTATACTCAATGTGGTCTAATTGGGGCATTTAGCTGAATGTGCTTGTGTAAGTATTATGAACGCGTCAGGGATGATGAATCCAAGTATATATATTATATTATATAACCTATATATATAATATATAGTTATACGTTAACCAGGTAAAGTGTATTTGGGTAAGGTGGAATAGGCCAAGGATAGGCCTAATGGCATGAGTTAAGTTGGGTGAAGAGAGTATTTCTATTTCGTATCCTGCTCCCCTCATATATTGTCTTCCGTTCTCAGGCAGCAAAAGTTGACCGTTATTAGGGTCGTAGTGAATAGTGAATGGACATTGGTGAGTTAATCAATTATAATCGGTGTTAATACATCTACAGTGTTAGGGGGACTGTGCCAGGCTGAAGACGAGGCGCAAGGGCAGGTTTACAGATGGTGGCCCTCATGTGTGAATGGAGTTCAAGTGGTGAGAAATGGTGTGAATATAGATGTGTTTTAGGCTAGTCAGGTGGATGAGTGCATGAAAGTTTATTGTGGAGGGATTGAGTGAGAGCTTTGATTGAGTACTGGGGTATGGTCAGGTGTAGTGTATAAAAGGCTGGCGTATGATAGAATGAATATTCAAGGGAGGACCAGAAAGAGTCAGGAAAAGGGAAATATTAGGGGAAAGCAAACATGTTGATACCGGCTTTATGACTAAATTTAGGGATGAGTGTTAGGATTGGTGGGGATAGTAGGGAAAAGAGACTGTTTTTTATGTGGATTAACATATAAATGAGAAGTATGATTTGTTGTTAGGTTATAAATTTTTGAGTGTGAATGGGATAGTTATCCATCGGGATCGGAATGATGATAGAGAAAAAGGTGAATAAAGAGGGGAGATGTCAGATGTGTATGTGAATAAAGGTCGGGGATGTGAAAGTGAAATTGGTAAAACGTGTGGAAGTTGTTTGCTTTGGAAGAATAGTCTTTGGAAAACTGATGGAGGAGTGAGTGTGAAAGTAGGGTTGATGACGAATGTCGCTATGGATGGAGAGTTCAGTGGATACGCATGTTTCTGGGGTGGATGGTTATTGATGCTAGGTAAGGTGAAAAGGGGGTAGTTATTGTGTGGCGTCTATGTATTTGAACGTATAATGATGGGATATAGGAAGTTAATTGCTAGTAGGTAGGGAGTATAGTGTTCTCTCTGTCCTGAGCAACCCGTGCGTACTTTTGGGCTTGTCAGTTTAAAGGTAGTAAGAGACTGATGTTAGGATTAAGGGGTGTGAGGTGAAACTGGTAGTCGCTGAGTTAAAGGTAGTTTGTACCTCGATCATGAGTTGTGACTCGGGGGGTGATACGCACCTGGGCTTCGTTATGTAGTCATTGTAAGGACCGGCCGTCGTTGCAGTCATGAGACGACAAAGAATTTACAAGAGGGCGTGGTGATTTTTTTGCTGAGGGGACTGCTTTTAATATTTTGATGAGTGAGAAATGAAAGCAAAAAAAAAAGAAATATTATGATATGAGTGGAAACACTATCAACCAGAGTTAGTTATTAACTCGCGCAATTGTTTTTGTAGAAGATACTAGTGGAGATTGGCTTTCCTTGTAGGTTTTGAGGATGGAAGGAAAGATTTAGGAGAGCCTACAATAGAGTTTTGCTGTAATGTTGTGGTTGGTTCCATAAAGAGTGAGTAAGTCATGGTTCATAAGCAATTAAGACCAATATTGAGGAACTTCTATAGAGTCTCTGTCAGTTATATAAGAGTATGGGCGCAGCTTTTTGTCGCTGATTCCGCGTGATATTGCCTAAAAATGTTTATCGCAAGGACACCCCAAAATATATCACAGCCGACCATTTTCTGTCAATCTTTTTCCTCTCCTCCAGTTAGCAAATGAGATTGTGAATGTTAGTCCCTCAGTTGTGAAGAATTTTTTATTATGGTAAGCGCTAGAATTTAGGTTTGTGTTTGTACGAGCTAGCATTATGAGAGTACAGTCTTAGGAAGAATTTTATTAGAGTCTCAGATTGTGCACTGTGAAGATAAAGCCTAGATGGACGTGATTGTGATTGGTATGATATGTACTTTTCTTGATTTCATCCTGTACAAGGTAGCAAGTGAGAGAAGACCGAGTGATTTGTAATACATGAGAATGAATAGAATTCCATATCTGAGGCTTGATTGTTTTTAGTGTTCAGAGAATTGATGTAGAGTTAATACACATCCCAATAGGTGCAAAATGCTATTAGTAATGTACATAGGATAGAAGTATTTATACAGAAAATGGATCTTGGTGAAAAAAACCATAAATTACCGCCGGGGGCTGGGCCGATCTATGACAAACGCATAAAAATACCAGTAAAATACCCTCTTGTGTGAGAGAAGGGTGCTTAATCAAGAATTGGCCAGTTGGAAAGAGAGTGTAGCTACGTGCGTGGTCGGATGACTGGCTTTTACGACTTCAAAAAGACCAATAAGCAAGGCCAATTAATCAAGAGTTTTAGTACTCATTGAGTGCTTATGGGCAGATCCACTTGGCCAAATATGCTCGCAGCTATACAGAAATGGTGACATTATTGTAATATGTGGTTATGAATTGATTTTCCCTGTAAGAATGTGATGGTGTTTATTAGATTGAAATTATATAGTAAATTGACAGTGTCAGTGCCCGTGAGCATGATGAAGGCTAGTAGGAATGAATGTGTATTGGAAAGTTGAGGAGGAGAGAGCCCTTGCGAAACTATATTTTATGGCATATAAACTGACATAGTGTTATGATAAACTAGAAAATGAGTGTTATTGCGAAATGTATGCGAGGTGAGTATGGAATTTCTCGCATCAGATAAAGGGTCCATTAAACGCTGTGTGATATGTGGTTGAAGAGAAGAGAGAAGTAAGTATGTTGAAGAACATATCTAAAGAAATATTATTCACTTAGACCTAGACGAATAAAGTTTAGAAGAAGCGAAGAGAGGATTTATTTGATGGTCATTTGCTAGAAGTGTTGGTAAGTCGACAAAATATATTTTATCGAAATAAAAGAACATTGTTTTGCGTGTATGGAGCAAAACCTTATGGCAAATAACTTAAGATATAGGAACTAGCCGAGAAAAGCAACGAAGTAATATCATATTTGGTGAATGTAAACACAATGAACCGGTAAATGATATATGAAAGACTGTTTAGAAAAAGAGTATTGTAAAGCTGGAATTATGCGCGAAAGATGGGTAGTAAATCTCAATGCTATTTACACCTGATTTATCTCAGGAGTTGATAGCCTAAGCATTTGGAAGTTTTTAACAGAGTGACCAAGTGAGCGCCAAGATATTCGTATTGGTGAGATGTATAGTTTATGTCAACTGGCATTGTCACGTGGCAGTAAATGTAGCGAGAGGAGAAAAGAGAAAAATACGAGAGAGACTGCATACCTTGCGCTATTTATTCTCCCAATAAGGCTATCACTTTTCTAAGTATGGATCGGAGCGAAAAAGTAGTTCCTACTAGTTGTAAATAATGAGAGGTTTGTGACTTAGTCTTTGAGTTTGTGTCATTGAAGTATTCGATTGCATCCTATTTTATGTAATTATAGGTGAGTGTTTACGATATTATGTTATATATGGATAGCTGAACGTAGACTCGTTACAAATCTCACTTAGTGTTAATTTTGCCAGCGAATGAAGGTACAAGTGATTAGATTAGACAGGTCTTAGCTACAAAGGACGTTGTGAGATAAAATTTTGAGTGATTTATTGATTATATATGTGTGATGAGTGATAAGTCCTATAGACATAAGGTAATATATTATAGCATAAATTATAATGTTCAATGAATGGTTCATCGGGATTGAAAGAATGTATATATTGAAAATGTAAGTTAGTGATATAATCCTGAGTTATTTTAACTCATATAGTGAGATGATGAGAAATGGAATAGAAATGAGATACTATAGGCTTGAGTCAGGGTGATTTCACATTGTTTGTAAAGGAGTGTAGTTTGTATGGTTTTTAAAAGGTATTTATAATTAAGGATTAAGTTATTTGATTAATACGATTTGCCTGGATAAGTATATATAGAAGATATATTATTGATCAGGAAGTGGATTAAGTTTAATGACTATAGTGATGTTAAGAGAAAAACCTTGGAGTCAAGATTAGGGAATTAGAGAGGTGATTAAACAGTTATGTGAAGGAGAGTTGAAAGACTATAGTTATACTTATTGAGGTGTGAGTCCTCAATTGCAATGAAAAGGTCTATGATTCTGTGAGGCAGTTAATTTAATAAAAGGTAGTATGTAGTGAGTGTGTTGCATTTACGTGGGTGAGAGAATAACCGTATTATATATTAGGGTGGTATAGAGGTATGATAGCAAAAATATGTATGAAATAATTGTAAGTTTGACTTTATCAGTTAGTTTATTGTAATAGTGAGTTAGGTAACATTTATTTATGTAATATATATATAATATGAGGTTAATAGTAAATGGGGGATTATGATAGGTAAAGTTATGACTGTTGGTAAGGGATAAATTGGAAATGAGATATGTATTATTCGACGAGATAACACGAGGTTTAATATATTGTGAAAATTAGATTTTCCAGGATATGAAATTGGTGAAGAAGTATAGTTTTAATTTTGATGAGCCTATGAGTAAGAGAGCTGAAATAGAATGAAGTGAAGAGTAGCAGTAGTGTGATGCAATTGGCAAGTGATATAGATATAATTAATGTGGAATTTTGAATTGACACATGGGGCTCAAGATTCTTTAGGAAATATGCATTTCTGTAGTTAACGAGAGATTTGAGAGCGTAGTGACGTAGCCATAATTCCTAGGATAGGAATGCCTAAATGATGAAGATTAAAAAGGGATTTAGAGTGTCAAGGTGGAAGATGAGTAGCTTTATATAAGAAAGTTTTTATTGCTGAATATAAGTAGAATAGACTATAGAACATTTTGAGGGGAGTGGTAGGAATCCATATGTTTTAGTTGTGTGCATTACTTATAAATTATATACCTTATTATTTACTGTTTGGATAATTAATTTTATTTAAGGATTTAGAAGGGTCATGTCCGTTAGATGGTATGGGAATCGAAAAGATTGTTTGAAAAGGGTAAATCGATAGTGAGTAGTTGTGATGCAGATAGAGGGGGCGATGTTGTAGTCTGTGAGCTTGATTTTGTTAGGAATGAGTGAGAGTTGGTGTTGGAGGGATGATAAAGATAATTACTATAGTATGAACTCCGATATCGAAGTAATGCTAAAGTAGGAAATGATCCTATCCAGTATTAGTGTGAGTTGTCGAAAAATGCATTCTGTCATGGTAAGGAAGTTAGTAGTGATGAGGATTCATGAGTTGATTGTAAGATTTTAGAGTATATATATAGGTATTATTGCGAAAAGGTTTGTTGGTAATGGCGATAATGTGGTATATTATATATTAGGAAAGTGCTAGATAGGTATGATTTATATGTATTTAGTACCTCATGTTGATTCTGTGTGTTATGGTAGATATACTGCATGATATATGATAGATGGCATATATATATAGTTGATCCATACGTTACGGATAACTGGAGTAATCGGAGGAAGTTTTCTCAACGGTAAGAGATTTTTTGTGAATGTGAGAAGAGTGTTTTAAACTCATTGTGTTGCTAAATGTCAGTGGAATTGATGTAGCGACTTAACGTGTGTAAGAATTAGTCAGAAAAGGGATAATATCAGAATGAATAGTGAGTAGAAACTCCTGTGTTTGACGAAATTGAGACGTGTAAAGTGAACCTTTTGAATAGTAATGCGTGTTAATTTATTGAAATTAAATATTAGAACTTTATCATGAACCTTTTAAGACTCTTAAAGACTTAATCTCTCGCATCTGACGTTCATACCCCTCTTGGTTCCTAAAGATGCTTTACAGTCATACTTAATTAAAATATTATAGTATATAGATATATATATATTAAATATATTATAAAATTATAATATATAATATATATATTTAATATTATATATATTAATATAATATATATTAACTATATATATATATTAATATTTATAATAATATTAATATAATTATATATATATTATAATAGATATATATATAATAATAAATAATGAAATAAACTTTACATGTATATTAATAAATAATATATTAAATTAATATTAATATATATTATTAAATTAAATATATAATATTAATATATATAATATAGATATATAATATTAATATAATATATATATATATTAATTATATTAATAAATATATATATTTAATAATATATATTATATATTAATATATATATATATTATATATTAATATTAATTAATAATATATATATATAAAATATATATTATCTAAAAGTCAAAACCAGTATATATTATTAGATTTACTATATAATTATCTATTATTCCAATCAATTAAATCCAATAAGTAAAATAAGTTTTTCTTTACATATTATGAAATATAAATATTTAATTAAGAATATGCTACAAATTATATTTTTATTAATATAATATTATATATAGGTATATAATATATATTTAATAAGTATATTAATATATATATATACTATATTTTTATATTTAATATATAGTATTTATTAATATATAGTATTATAATTATTATAATTAATATTATTATATATATATATAAATATATATATATAATAGGTATTATATATATATATAATATATAATATATTAATTATATATTTATAATATATATATATATATATATATATTATTAATATATATAATATATTAGTATATATATTATTATAATATATATATATATATAATTATTATAGTATATTATATATATATATCATATATAATATAATAATATATAATAACATTTTTTATCTATTTTATGTTATACATAAGATTTAAAGTATTTAGATAGTTATAGAGTTTATAAAATTTTATAATATATATATATTATTGCTTATTATTATTTATATATTAGTTTCTTACCTCATAAGACTGTGAAAAGGAGTATTAGTAATATATATATATATATATATTTATATAGGTATATATATTTAATAATATATATATATATTATATATATATAATAAATTAATAATATATATATATATATAATATATATATATATATAATATTAATTATATATATATTATTATATATTAATTAATATATATATATCATATATTAATATATACTATATATAGATTAAATATATATATATAATATATATATATATATATATATATAATATATATATATATTCTAGCTTGTAAATCATTTCTAAATAAATATTTTAAAATTTCTACTAATAAATAAACCCAAGTTCTTATGTGTTAAGAGGCTAATTTAATAACAATTTTATTACTATAAAAATATAAATCACAGAATATTTTAAAATATAAAATAAATTAAATATTCAATATTAATAAGATTATTAAATTTTTTAGTATATAAAAATAATATTAATATTGATGATAATAAGTGAATAATAAATAATATTTTATAATTATAAAAATAAGGATGAAATTAATTTATAAGATTGTATTATAAAATTTATAGGATATAAAAAGTTTTAAAATTTAAATTAAAGGTTTTAGAAACTATTATTAAATTTAGAATTATTAATAATGCTAATTTTTTTTATAATATCATTATTTTTAGTATTATATTTATTTATTTTTATTTATTTTTTAGATTTTGAATAAAATTAAGCGACTTAAATAATATTCCCCATACGCACACATACATATTGACACCTCTAAGATATGACCCTAGTAGTTTCTAGTATTACTACCTCCTCCATCATCCTAGATAAGGTATAATTATACCATAGAGTAAGAATAATAATAATAATAATAATATAATAAATAATAATAGATAATAATTAATAATAATTAAATATCTTTTCACGGGAAAATGTCAATAATAATAATAACATTAACTATATATATAATAAATAATAAATAATTAATTCAAATAACTTTTTTATAAACATATACAACATTTTTAATAAATAATATAATTAAATAAATATAATAATAATAATAATAAATTAAATAATATAATTTAATAATAATAATAATAAATATAATAATCTTTATTTGTTCAGATATTAGGTCTATTCTATACGAGAGCTCAAAACACGAAGCTTTTAACGCCGGTAAAAAAAACGTTTCAATAAGTGTATGAAAGCGTTTAAAACTCTGGTAAAGATGGAATAACATCATACTCATTGATCTATTCAACTGATATTAGCAAATCGTAACAAACGCCGCAATTTAATCGCTTGGCATAAAAGGGGTCTTAAAAGTATATCAGAAAAAGAGGATTTATTTGAATGAATCCATGAGAGACTTTTAAAAAGGTTGGAACTATAGCCGAGCCAATGCCGAGATCGGAATCGAAGTCGGAGCAGGACCCGGAGCCGGTGTCGGAGTCGGAGTTATAGTCGGAGTAACAATGTTACAAACCTTCAATTTGTTCATCAGTAGTGATTCTCAAAACATATTTCAAATTTTGCCATGTACGAACCAGCATTTCTACTTTAATTTGCTGAAAAGTAGCTGAGATTCTTGCTTTTAAATCAGCAATGTCTGTCACCTGGGAATTAGTACATAATATCTTTGATGAATCACAGGAATAATTGACATGGTGTGATGTCGGGAAATCTAGGCGGCCAAGGAATTGGACCTCCACGGCCTGTTCAAATATTTTGGAATTTGTTGTTTACGGACCTGAGGATGATTTTGCCCCAATTCGGCGGTGCTCTATGTTGTTGAAATGTTATGCGGGGTTGAAGTTCATAAAGTTTCGGATAAGCAAAGAGCTCTAACATATCAAGGTACGATAGGAGAGTCAACTTTGTTTCATGAATAAA
>JABUQX010127450.1:0-27654 GCA_015478945.1 Trachelipus rathkii | reverse complement strand
AGTAAATCAAACCATCCACCCCTACTCTCCATACCATCCCAACCTCCATGATCCATCATCTATTATCAATCACATTTCGTGTATCATTTGGAATAAAAAAAAACAAGTTGTTTATACACTGATCAGCGAATATTATGCTTACGTAACAAAGTACTTTACATATAACTAACATAGATCCCAGGTCTAAAAAATATAATGACACAACAAAACCTAAACGCATCTCAAGACCCAATAAACGTTAAAATTTAAAGTCCACACTTAACAATAGAAAAGTAACCAAGCAAAAACGTAACCTGTTCACACTTTGTCAAGATATCTCTTAACATACAATGTTAATTTATGTACATTTAACGGTAATATTCACAAATTGACCACAACAATGTCCCACAGTACATAATACCTAACAGGTAAATACAAACTAACAAAGTTTTATCCTCATGTAAAGCTAAACTAGGAAAATATAACATGCTTAACACATAACAACCAGATAATCTACACCATTACAACTTAACTATTGATCTATTGCTTTGGAGTATCATTTGGTTAAACATAACATAAAACATTTCTTATATACACAATCAACGGAATATATGCTAGTACAAGACGTTGTTCACAATAATGCTAACACAGCATCACATGAACTAAGAATATCAATATACAACAACAAACCTAACACACTTACGAGCGAATAAACTGTAATATTTAACAAAGTTTCCACACTAACACAGTAAAGCAACTACATAGCTACAAAACCGTAACCCTATTCATACTTCTTTCAAACATATCTCTAACATCAATGTTAATTTTACACTGACAGTAATATTTAACAAAAATTATCATAACTATCATACCAATACTAACCATCGTATATATGATAGCGTAACAATGTTTTACATTTAATAAAGCTAACATAACATTACGTGAACTAAGGAATATAATGTACAATAACAAAACTAACACACCTAGTACGAATAAAACTACTACACTAACAAAGTTCCCATACTTAACAACAGTACAAAACGTAACCTATTCACATACAGTAACCTACTTCATACTTTTCAAAGCATATCTGTTAAACACATTCAATGTTAATTCTTACATACATTATATTTAGCAAAAAAAATGTTAACATAACCACTGTCTGAATGATCAACTGACAACGATATAATGCTAACTAACAAAGTTTTTTACATTAACTCGTAATATTTAACCAAAAATTCATCATAACCTTACGTAACTATCATAATCCACAAAACAAAACACAACACAAAGTTTTATCCAAAAATTAACCAAAGTTTTATTCAAACATAGCATATAAAAATAAGTAATTTGAATAAAATATCAAAGTAAATGTGTAATAGTTTTACTGATTTTAAAGCAGTAAATAAACCAAACCCGTTCCCTTTGTCAGTCCCACCTACCCCACCCGTCCATGACCATATTACTATATGATTATTGATTGCAGATCACATTTCAAGTTAATTTCAGTGTCGGAAAACATAGTACAAAAAATAAGTTACCTTTATATGCTACTCATTAGTATATATATGCTACGTGACAATGTTTTCAACGCTTAATAAAGCTAACAAACATTACTACTAAGAATATAATGTACAACGTCAAACCTAACACCCCATACGCACAAAACTACTAAAATAAACCAAAGTTCCATACTTAACAACAGTAAAGACCTAACCAGCGTACAAAACGTAGCCTATTCACACTTTTCAAGCATACCTCTAACATCTCAATGTTAATTTTACGTTAACATAGTAAATTTAACAAAAAATTTTAGCATAACCCTGTCTAATACTCATACTTGACAACGAATATATGCTACGTAACAAAGTTTTTTACATTAACTTCGTTATATTTAACAAAATCTCATCATAACCTTACCTAACTATCATAATCCCAAAGAATAATTGCAAACATAATTAAAATGCATAAAAACCATAAAAAATAAGTTCTTGAATAAACATTATAGTAAAGTGTAATAGTTTTATGATTTTAAAGCAGTAAATCTCAGTAAATCAAACTACCCGTCCCTGCAGGCCCCTCCCCACCAACCGCCCAGATCGATATATTCGGCAAATTCGGAGTATCAATTTGGTATAAACATATAACCAAAAATAAGCTCTTATATTACTGACCTACGAATAGTAATATATATTAATTATAATATATATATATTATATATATTATATAATATATATATATATTATATATATATTAATTATATTATATCCTTAAAACACAAAGATTTTACATCATTAAAGCTAACATATCACAACCTGAACTAAGAATATTAATGTACAACGACAAACCTAACACACCTTACGCTCGAATAAGCAGCTACAATAACAAATTCCATACTTAACAACAGTAAAGTAAACTTAACATAGCATACAGAACGTAAACTAGTTCACACCTTTTCAAACGCATCTGTAACATATCAATAGTATTTTTACCTTAACATCCTAAATATTTAAACCAAACATTTATCAACATTACCTAATTATCATACAGCCCACCATATAAGCTAATGTATCAAAGTTTTCACATATCAATACAGCTAACATATCATAACCTGAACTAAAAATTATAATGTACAAAGGCAACCTAACATACCTCATGTACGCTAACATCCTGCCAATTCCCTACTTATCAAAGTGAAATGCTAAAGGACATACAAAACTCAATGTTTCCCCACTTTCCAACATATCAGCAACAGTTAAACCAGTATTATCTAACAAAAATTCCTTAACAAAGTGACCAATTCAGCAAAGATACCAGCTCTGAGCTATGAATTGATGCTATCTTCATCAAAGTGTCACTCGTTTCGAATATCACATCACTTTTGAACTATGAAAAACGTAAACACATTAGCGAGAATTCTGAGGCAAACCTAGACATTTTACTCAAGCAAAAACTTAACCTAGACGCACGTTTTTAACAGACACATCATTTGTTATTACTAATATCTTACGAAAAATATCATTTTTTCTAACAAATAAAATTTTTTTCAAAAGGTTTTAAATTTTTTTTTTTTTCACACCCCACAGGGCCCCCCCATAGTAATATTTAACATAACTTACCTAACTTCGAATAAACAGTTTAATTAACAAAGTTATTTCTATCAGCTATAAACTAATATGTCCATAAAACTTAAGCCTATCTCCTTTCGAAACATTACACCCAGATAAATTCGGTTCGTTAGGTTGTAAACTTATTAGGAACATTTTCAGGCTATACAAAAAGCTTTTGCGAATGCGCTCATCATCACATGAATTCCCAATCTTTACATACATAACGACGCATTTCGCGCATGAGCCACACTACGGCGTAGATACACCCTCAGAGAGACTCGTGAAGACCCATTCGGGAACCCTAAGGGGAGTGTAAGCGGTTATTAATTTTTCACTATGTAATAAAGTACCTAAAAGCAACAATCTACCGGAGAGAAACCCAAGGGATGGACCCCTAAAAGGTGTGAAGCCAGAGACGGTGGATCACCCCCAAAGGGGTGTAAGCGGTTTCGGCTGAGGCGCCCTACCCCTCCTCGAAGGTAATAACAGTTTAACAGTTAATTTTCCACTTTAAATTTAATGTTTGTTTAAAACGCCAAACTACAAGTAGATTCTCATAGACTAAACTTCATAAAAAAAACGTGTTTAAATAAATGAATGCAATGTATTTAAAATGTATTTAAATACATTTTAAAGTACTCTAGTATTTAGTATTTAAATACATTTCTAAAATATGTATTTAGTTTAAAGAAAATATTAATCATATTGAAAGTTATATAGAATTAATTTTTAAATATTTATATATAATATATATATATATACTAATATATTATAATTATATATACTATTATATATATATATATATATAAATATATATATCATATATATATAATAATATATATATATAACTATATATTATATATACTATATTATGATATATATTATATATATATATAATATATTATATATTATATATATATATTATATATATTAAATTTAATTGTTATAAATATACCACAAATTAATTTATAAATTAAATTAAATCTTTAATTTAATTAACATTTCTTCTATTTTCTCTATTCTATTTAATTAAACATTTTTCCGCCTCCTCTTCAAATTTTCTTTCATATGAACGTCTTTTTGCAATCTATAAAGAAAAAGAAAAATGAAAGAAAATTTGAAGAGGAGGCGGAAAAATGTTAATTAAATAGAATAGAGAATAGAAGAAGCACAATATCAAATTAAAGATTTAAATAAATTTATAAATTAATTTATTTATATTATTAAAAATTAATTTTATATATATATATATAATATATATATATCATATCAATTTATAATATATATATATATATATATATATATTACTATATATATCTATATATATATATATATTATATAATATATATATATATATATATATATATATACTATATAATATAAATATATATATTATAATATATTAAATGGCAGATCGCATTTCATTATGTTAAACATCGATTTTATGAACGTTTAGAATGAGAATCTACTTGTAGTTTGGCGTTTTAAACAAACATTAAATTTATAGTGGAAAATTTATAATGATAAAATAATATAAAGTCTAAAATAGTTGGAAATATTCACGGGAGTCTGCGAGTCGTTAGCATAATCTGTTATTTAGTGTAGGGTTAAAATCGTTCATTATCCATTTTAGACATTCAAATCACAAAAAAAAAATGTTTTTTTCTAAAAATGGGATGCGAGATTCTCTAAGGAATGGATTTTATGTGTCTTTTTAATTTTTTTTTTATAACATAACATAGAGAATAGAACTTACCTTATAATACCATTGAGCAAAAGTCTTACAAAATGGGTGGGATTTTTTTTAAAGGGAGGAAAATATTTTAAATTTCTTTTTTTTTAAAGGAAATTTAAATAATTTAAAAATAATTTAAAACAAAACAAAAAATATCTACTGTTTACCCTTCAAAAAAAGTAATTTATTTAAATGTTATAATAGAAAACGATAACTACTCTGAAGAGAACTTCAAGCATATATATATTATAATATATTATATAATATTACGTAATAGATATAATATATATATATATATATATATATAATGATATATATATTATATACTATATATATATATATAATATATTATATATTGAAAATATAAAAATAATGAAAAACCTTTTCAAAGCATATAATATATATAATATTATATATATATATATATATAATATTATATATAAGATATATATATATATATAGAGTATAGATATAGATATATAATATTAATATTTATTATTAGATATCAAAGGCTTGCCGTAGAATTAAGGCATGTTCGAGGACATCTGAACCTCCGGCAGAGCCTCCCGGTCCACACGCGGGCCGGGGAGGGGGGCCCAAACAGCCGCAACTCGCAGCGGGTAACCGAGGTTTATCCAGCAATTAGGAAAGATAACGACTATAGGCACTCTGAGGCAAGACGATGGCTATAGACAGGAAAAGTAAATTCCATTAATGAAGGTATACGTGTGCGGAGTAAACCTATAAGTACGTGGTAGTCCGGGATCTACGGAGTCTAGAGTGGTCCCGGAGATCCGCGATCCTGGGTTGAAGAGACTTGGTTTGTTTTAAGAAGGAGAGGAAAGGGTCATTTTATGTAGGTGGTGAACTTATTGTAGTCCGCAACCAGAACCGAACATTGATACATGATAATTTTTCCCGAAGTGTAGAGAGTTTCAGAAGGACCAATAGTCCGATCGCGCAACGCGGCGGGCCTCTCCTGGAGAGTCGGAGCTGGTTGCCGGGTATGTAGTTCAGACCGCGTGCAAGCGTGGCGCTGCGGCGCTCCCGGCCAAGGTGGAACGAGAGGGCACCGCAGTGCACGGCCATAGTGGTATATGAAATTTTCCTTCAGACAATGACAACTCACCACTCTGTGGATAGCCTGAGAGTGAAAAACCTTGAGAGGGACAGAAGAAGACCGTAGGGCTGTGACATTACAAAATTTCACAGCAGATATGGCAGATGAGAGCGCTTCAAATCGGTACTCCGGAGATCCGGAGATCCGGTATCACAGTCGGTCAGCGTTACTTCTCGCATGGTAAACATAGTAAGTATTATTTTTCTCCAGAAGATGATCAATAAATTTTCCGGTATTGAGGCAACCGCTCGATCGCAATTCTCAATTCTCTCTCTCAGCACAGCTACCTCCCTTGCTGTCACTAATTTTTCGAATAGTAGCTAGTTAGTTAATACCTACTCGGATATCGAGTATTAATTCGTAATCGGAGCCGTAGTAAGTCGATAATGAGATCGGTAAGTCCGGAGTTGATGTTTTGTGCATGAAAGATATTTTTTTTTAGTACTGAAAAATTATTATGTTGAATAGAAGAAAGTAATACTTGAAACAATATGTTCAAATAGTGCACAGAAACCCTTAGTTATCAGGATGTCGAAGTCCGGAAAAGTTCCGAGAATTTATCGGAAGTTCACGGGAAATGTCAGGGAGGCCGGTGTCTGAGGAGCTGTGAGCCGGAGTATCTCTGTGGTAGGTCTACACTTTCCTCTCCTCATGAGAAAAAGAAGAGTGTACTTCTCTCGTATGAAAAAAGATATAATGTATGTAGTGCCGAGAAAAGGGAGCGCGAACCCTGAAGCGGCGAACCAGACACTGGACGGGGGGAAACGGAACGCCTCAAAGTAGGAAGGAAGAGCAAAAGGGTGGCTTACATGGTTGTGCTTTTTTGTAGGATCAGGGTAAGGGATAGAAGTGGGGGCAGTGTGTGGGGGATGATGTTTATTAAGCGCGAGGGGCCGACGAGGACAGAGACGAAGGGCCCCCCCCGGGGGCCCCGCGAGCCAGGAGCCCGACCGTGACATCCGCCCAGTGAATGTATCCGGAGGTAAAAAAATGAAAAAAACTAGGCAACCTCGTTGTCCGGCGTGTAACAGCCTATATCAAAAAATGGCTCCAGACAGAAAAACCAATTAGTCCCGGACCATCTCCGGTACGCCGAACCGGCGAGGAATAGCGTCCTGGTTCAACTGCCAAAGCCGAAGTCCCTGGGTTATGAATTTTTTTTTAAGTAAAATATTCTTTTAAGGTGAAAACATTATTTATTTGATAAGAAAGATGTGGATAGTATATAACCTGAACCAATATTTTTACATAATATTTAATGATGCGTCAGGAAAACTTATTTGAATGTAATTTCACAGATTTACCGGATAATAAGAATGATACAGGATCCGTAAGTTACGTGGATGTAATGACGGTAGTCCATGGATACTTGCTTATAATATATTTTTACAAGAAATATTTATATAGTGTGTATAAAAAGTCTCAACCAACTTCCCACATAAGACCTTACTGACTAATTTCAAAAGCCTCCCAACCCACATCCTTTTCCTGAAGCAAGTCCTTTCGCTACCGGGATAAGTCGGTAAATACAGAGGAGCCAGTTTAGTCGAGCATCCTGTTTATAAATATTGTTTCCAAGTAATAAGCAATATCGTTGGTTTTAGGTACCGATGAAAAAGAAATATCATAGTCGGTGGGTAAATGTAAAATAGAAAACATGAAATAACGAAGAAGAGTATTAAATTATATACTCAAGATGCAGAAAGCCCACGTGTTTGCATGGTGATGCGTATCATAAGGATGAAACGGAAAATCCCAAGAGAGAGCGCGTAATTCTGGTTATGTAACTATTTATAATGGGATTGTCATCTTTTACAATGCCATAGTATTGTTTGTTAAGATGTTATGAAAAGTTTGTAATATGTGCCAAGCCAAGATGATGCTTAGAAAGACAAGGTCCTTTACAAATAGTGTGCGCTCACGCCAAGAAAGACCTTAGTCGGATCCTGAAGTGGACTGACACGCGGTCTGGAGCGCGAACACAAGCTGGCTCGGAGTGAGCTCGAAACCCGGAACACAAGGAGATATCCTGGGTCATAAATGTTTATCATTATAGAAGAGATATTTCTATCTCCGCTACAGCGCTCGCCATTCAATGCAAATGGTGAAATATGGCTCTGAGAAAAAAGTAGAAAAAAAAATTATTGAACACTCAAAACCTCAATACTCTAGACGTAGCAAATTATCTTTAGTCGGCAGATTTGGAAGCAAAGAGCCAGGATATAGAAAAATTATATTATAATTTTCCTTAAACCTATATAGTTAAATTAGAATATAAATATATAATGCATATTTTCACAAATTATTAATTCATTGAAAAAATAGGATAAAAGATAATGATATATAATATTATATATATAATATATATAGTATATATAAGATAATATTATATAATAGATATATATATATTATATTAATTATATATATTACATAGCTCATCTGTGTATAAGAATATATTTAGCATACACCATATGTACTGCCTCTCAAAATTGTTTGGTTAGAATCTGGTAAGAAATTTAATTACCCTTTTTGAAAATGTATATAAAAATAAAAAATAACTATATTTTCTGTATCTATAGCTATTCATTTGTTCGAAAAAAAAGACAATAATTACCGGTAAGAATATATATTTATATAAGAAGTAATTAAGGAATAAATAATATAATTAATGTTAATATTAATTAGATAATAACTAGAGTAGAAGCCGTATAGATAGACTATAGAAGTTACTGAGCAGGAGGCCGTGAGATTGAAAGAGATAACCGAAACGTCGCTAGTGATGTAGTTATGAGTATATGCAGTAATGCTAAAGAGATACTCGCCGCACGAAAGGTGCTCCTACCTATTATATGCGGGATGATTTAGCTTAGTGTTAGAATCTGCATAAAATCTAAAGGAGTTTATAAAGGGTCCCAGAGAAGGCAAGAATTTGACATGCGTGTGCTCATACACAGCGCAGGCCGTTCTGACGCTAACGGCAGCACCGTCATGACATCGATAGAAGGTTTGGCTTTATGATAACCGTGAGAAAGATAAGTTATACATCTTGTACGTAAATGTGTCCTCCTGGCTCACGCAGCTCGCGTAGACGCGTCCGCTCGCCCACAGCCAAAAGAGTTTTGACACATTATTAAACGTAGATTTTTCAGGATGATTGTTATATTAGTTGTGACTCGGAAAAGGGAACGGATGTATGGATGTATTGTAGTTTGTCATAAGAAGATAAAATGAAATAGAGAAGAAAGGACAAAGTATTGGCTCTAGAGTGGCATTACTCCAAATCGTGCTCCCTATAGCTGGATTGAAAAAAGGGAGAGTTAATGATATGATGTCTGGAGTGTAGCATACACCGCGCGCCAAAATCATTCCCAATGACCGCCGAAGCCCAATGTAGGCCGTGACCTACCTGGAGAGATATGGTATAGCTATTAACTCCTCTTCTTGCGAGCAAGAAATATTCTGGTAGCGCCATTTGTGTAGATGAGACTAAATGTGTCTGAGCCTCATTACTACAAGAGAGTAAGGAGTGTTCCAATACGTTCCGGCTCTCACTTCATTTAAATTTATTTGAAATCCTTAATATGGATACCTGTCATATTATATAAAGTATTCTTTTTCAATTTGTTCAGTAAGCATTTGTCAACTTCACTTTTCGTGAAGATAATGATTTGACCCAATTTCCTAGTTCTCCAAAATACTCTTTGAATTTCTTTTATTCCAACTAAGATATCAATGATACCTTCCTTAACCATTTGAAAAAAATATTCTCCAATCTTTTTTTTTAACAAAATTTTAAACTCTTAGTGATAATACTGATGAAGGTATTTTCGTATTTTTGAAGTTTTGAACTCATCTGTTAATAATTTTGAATGACAGAGTCGTAAATTTAAGATCTATCATGTAACTATAAACAGCTAAGTTTAACCACTTAAAAAGGATTTAAACTTAAATCAAATATTGTAACTATATTAAAATTAAAAGGCAATAATAAAAGAATACATTTGCCTTTTCTACAAGTCAGTTTTTCATTGCGGCAAACGTTACTTTTCTTTACACGTCACATGATATATACGCATACACCATACATGATATGACATCATATCACTATAAACGTATACGCACGCATGCATTATACGCCTTACAGATCATAACACGAATCGATTATGACATGATATCTTCAATTATTCTCGCAATCATATGTAGACCATCTGTTCAATAATCACAATACGCAATACGACAGCACCTTGTTAGATACAATAATTTATTCTATGCTTCATATAAATATATTTACGTATAGTATAATAGTAGTTAGTTCACACTATAAGTACAGTCTATTCAACCTGAACGATCTGGTTTATTCATTTTATATACTGTACCTGGATATACTGATTACTTATTATCCCCTATATACCTAGCTTACTATTTTGTATAACCTACTATATACTTATATATATATATATATAGTGTTATATTATACCTTTTTTATCCTAGTGTGAAATATTATCCTTAATTTACTATGTATAGTAATTCGTTAATATATCCCACACTAGAGCCGTATACTATAATCATATATTATAGCTCTGCATTTAATTTTTATCATTCTGTTTTACTTTTATATCATATTATAACTATATATAATAATTATATATTATATATCATTTTTATATCATATTCCATACACTATATATTACGTAGAGCTCTCAGCATCACAGCGGAATTTAATATTACTAAAATAGGTATACTTATTATTTTCGATGGGTGCGAGTACAGGTATGCGCTGGTTCCATCCTCTCCGTAGCAGTCTGAGTTTTCAATCTTCTTGGGTGTGCAAGAATTAGAGAATCATTCGTGCCCTGCGCAACACTTGGGTTGCGACAGACTCGTTGGGATTATTCACTGCCCAGGCTCCCTTAACAGATCGAGACTCTATGTTCCGCTCTCGTAAGTTGTTTTGTTCTCCCATCGTTTGTTTATTCATATCACTCCTCCTGAGAAGGGGAGTTAAGTAACCATCGTGTTAAACACGGTACACTATTTAGTTATAATGTTAGAAATTAACTTGGTAATATAACTTAACATAATAATATATTTAAAGTCTATTATCCTCATGAACTTGTCCGCTTTACTACCCTATTTTCTATTATATAATAATTATAATTCTACAACCATTTACAGTACTATATATATATTAGTATTATATATATAACATTTGCCTATTATACTTTATATAACCATACGTAATACGTAAACTATTTTTTACTAATAATTACATAAGGCTGAGACCAGCATTCCGTTAGAAACTGAGTAGAAATTTAACTGTTTGGCTCTGTTAAATAACTCCTTATCCAATTCGTGTACACTAACTAAACGAAAAGAGTTAAACCGACGTAATGTTTTTGCCCCGCTATTAAATCCCGTGCGTTTTCTCTACAAGGAAACGAGAGCATACTGTGTAGACCCGAGCACACTTAACGTTATAATATTTGTCCGTTTCATCGTTCAACTGTGACAACCGTGATTCGAACCTATATTATGTTAGGAATGGTAATAATTGTTAATTTCTTTTATTAATGATTCTGCATATTATATCCAGGCCCGCAAAGTGATTCTTATATTTTAATTGTATTTTATTCAAACAAAAAAATTCAGAAATATATAATCAATAATAATTTGATTTAAATACTAGAGTTAATTTACATAAAACTAAAATCAATGATTAGAGGGATCAATCGTAATATCTATATATAATTAATATATTATTTTTTAGACTAATCCATATTTTTGCCCATAAATATTTATATATTTGAGATTATTTTTCAAATATTAATTAATAGATCAATATTTTCCCTAACAATATATATATAATTGAGTTAAGCCACCCTCATCTTAGATCTCTGTAAATAATTTTAGGCTTTCTGGCACCTATCAAGATAACTTTTTTGCCACTTTGCCAAGATTACGCTGTGAACCTCTAACTTTAGATATAACTTACGAATTAGTCTTCAACTAGAAAACCGAGTACATTTTTTTTTTGGACATATCAGTCGATAAACATACTAAAATTATCCGTCTAGGCAAATGTAAATATAGAAATAAAACTGGAAGTGCCCCACCTATTTAAATTTACAATTCAAATAAAATATTATGTTCATAAACCCTTTCCCTGAGAAACTATTATATGTAGAGTGGAGAGGACTTATCAAATAATCTTGAAAATTACTGTTTGCAACGCGTCTCCTTGGAACATGAGGATATCAACTGTAACTCACTTTTTGAATGGATTCTTGTTAATCGTCTCTATCAATTGCTATAATCCCACTATTCATCACCCTTGATAATTTCTTTGTTTACACAGAGTCATATTTACCATAACCCAACAGCGGTGTGGACGTGTAGCTTCCGGTGCTCCTCGTTCAAAAAACCCGGTCCTCTCGACCTGTGAGTTTGTGCCTGGTGAATCATACGTTTCTATTCTTAAAATACGAGACCCCAACCATTAACAATCTTTTAGTTATTATAAAAGTAGACCAAATAATTCTAATGAAATCACGTTGGGATATTGTTTAACCGTTAAATCGCCTTAGCCAAATATCGAAATATGGAATTGTAAACAAAACAAACTACTGAATATTCCTTGACACCCGGTGGCTCCTGAACCAAGCGAAGTTTCTACATATTATGAACATACCGCAGTGACGTTAACCTAGGTCTTGATTTATTTGTTTATATTCTAATTTGTCGATTTAATTTTGCTTTAATAACTTTATATTTAATTATTTTTCGAAAATATTTTTTCTGTTTCTTCGATTTCGGTAACTTAAGTTTTCGTTTCCATCGATTTTTCAAAACATATGATATGTCATTTCATAAAATGCTTTAGTCATATCGAAGTATTTTGGATCATTTGTTTGTGCAGCTAATTTTCTCACTGGCAGATCTTTAGTTTTGGTCGATTATCTACCCCTTTTCATCTTCCTTTTCGCTCATATAATGCCTACACCCAAATTTCGTTGCTAAATATTATCCCTCACCTTTAAATAATTAACTTAATATACGCTTTTTTTTTTACACATTCTGTTATAACGCATATAATACATTAGGTAGAACTTATCCATCTTCAGTTTTTAGATTAACAGAAATATGTATATTTTTTATAGAATGTTTTACACCCGTTATTATGGGTCTCAGGCCCTTATTAACCTTTTCTTATATCTTCTCTACTTTTCACTTCCCTTTTCGGCAACAATCCTCTTCCCGTCGACTTTTTTCTCCCCCTTTCTACCATTTCAACAAGTCAATTCAAAACAGAACCACGCATATCTATTTGCAAAAAGTGTGATCATTCGTGTAAACAGAAAAGAAGCACTTATATATAACGAGAGCAGACTTAAACTCGTTTCTCGTGTGCCAACATTCTAAGCTGCTATTTATCTTTTCTCTTTTTTGCATTCATTTTATACTCCAAATCTTCGAAGCTGCTATATATTTCACACTTAGAACAGAATATTCAGCTAAGCTAATACATGACTATTTGTTGAACATTTACTAAATCCACTGAGCGCCAATGAGATAACCGTGTAACGAATAACACAACAACACGATTGACATTTGTAGTCCATTGTAGAAGGCATCGTTATTTGGGAAATTTTTTTTGGATATGAGAAGCACAATAAATTCAGTCTTTTTCCTGTTTTTCGAAAACTCGTATTGATAAGAATAAATTTATTGATCACTAATTGAAATCATGAAAATATTTTCATATAAAATCCATATCATAATCTTAGTCGCGTAGTGGTTAACACAATCTTTGGATGTGATGTTTTTCAAAACTCTTAACTCTCGTTAACCGTTAATTCACCCAAAATGTTAACCTCGTTAATATTAGTCCGTTACTCAGTTTTCTTTCGTTTGTGCCCCTCCCTGTTTTTCGTCTATCCGAATTAACGAACGCAGCAACTTTTATAATAATGTCACTTTACAGTCTCTCAAGCATAGAAACATTAGCGGTATGTTAACGCTCGTATATCCGCGCTTGCCCGTTTAATTTTTCAAGTACACTGTCATTTATAGATATACCTTATTATAACTCTTTTAAATACTAACACTATTGTTTCAGAACTAGAATATATTTATGAAGTATCATACGTTATAAAAATATATATATATTTTTATATCTCTCACTATCACTTATCTCAATCCACTTTGCCAACGATTTTTCATCTCTCAACATCCCTATTTATATACCCTTTTCTCCTTCTCTTTATTATATATAGGCTATTTATATATATTCATAAAGTATATATCTATATATTATACTATATTGAGCATCACCTCTATGTCTGGTTCCTGTCATTAATGTGTTAACATCATTCAGTCCACTTTTATCCACGCAAGTTACCCGCGTATCAAGACTAACATATTCTATATTAATTATTGTTTCTCTGAATATGGACTGCTGTGTTGTTGAATGATCTAACCTATACTATACTTTGTAGAGCACCATCATTTTTTTATAATATAAGTATTACTGGTATACATACATACAATTTTTAGTTCTGAAATTTCGCATAAACATCTTTGCAAAATCACGTCCTACTTTTTTTATTCATTTGCATTTCAATGAAGCAAGTGAGCAAATCTGACTAGTTATGTTGTCTCAATGTGAGTTCTTAATTTTGACAAACCATCTTTTGACGGTCTTTCTTTGCCCTAACAATTTTATTTGGTATAACTCTTTTATAGCCTTTATTGTATCTTAACTTATTCAGACTTCCATTTTGGGACCAAGCTAAAACATAATTTAATTTCTCAGGTAAAGCAAATTTGTGTATGCCTCGTAATAATAAAGATTACTACGTCAATTCTTCTATTTTACTTCTCCCCTAAAAACGATAAATTTTTTTCTTTTTTCTATTTTTTTCCATTACTTTTTGTAACATGATACCAATCTCTCAGATCTCTGAAAAACACCTAGTCAGTATAAATTTCTTTTTGGATAATCCATAACAAATTCTTTCATCAACAGTCTCTATTCAATCGCCGGATTCTTCAAAAAGACTTAAATCATTCTTTTCATAAGAAATATTCCTTTTCGTAACACGTTATTCGCTAACACATTTTAAGTACTCAATTATTTATAGTTATATTCTATCCCGACCGTGTTTTGTAAACCATAACTAGTGTTATTGACTGCACCTGTTTCCAACAACGCCGCTCCGCGCACCTTTATCTTACCTCGTTTTTCGGTTCTTACTACTATTTATTCACTTCAATATTATTACTTTTTGGATATTACTGCAATTTCTACAGTTATTTACTGTTTTTTATTATTATATCACCACTCTGCTTTCCTTTACTAGTTGTTATAGCCCTAGGTAGTATTTTCTACTATACTAATATAACTTTATATTTACTACCCTATATTCCATCCCTAATATATCTGCTTTATTCTTCACATATCTTTTACCCCACTTCCAGTATATTTGTTTAGCCCTATATACTGTACAGTATACTAGTTTACTGTAGTAATTAACATTAAAATTAACATCTTCAACTATAATTATATATTCCCCTTTATTATCATAGGGAACAATGATCAAAGAAACAAGAATGCAAGAGAAGCAACAGGGTGACGTATAAGGTAAGAGAAAAAGAAGAAAAATTTACGTCTTAACAACTTGAAGAGTATTAGTTCAACACTTATAGTTGTACTTCTTTAATTACAACACAGTCTATCATTATTTGACATCGTCTTCATTACTCCTTCAGTTGTTTAGCTCTTATCCCGCTTAAGCTCATGGCTCACCAAATTTCAACCAACAACTAACGTCTCTCTCCGATGACAACAAAATAAGAGCAAAGCACCACGACCTTCTTATATATATATTGGTTTACATTATCATTGTTATTTTAATATGAGGTGTTACACCTACTTCCTTGAGTAGTTTTTTATACTAAACTATGATCATAACCTTTTCATCCAATTACTTACTACTGTATTCATTTATTATTTATATTATCTATTATACCTATTCTTTATTGTCTCCATCGTTGTGCCACTCATAGTTATATATCATTACAACTCACAATCTACACATCCATATTCTCTACAGATTCTAACTACTACATACCACATTTATATCACGTGATATACGTCATATCCGTGTTAAAACCTTCTTAAATGTCTGTTATTCTATTATATTGAACCAGCTGTTTTTACACACCTCTCAATAAAAATATTTGGAACAAAACAAATAAACTTCTATTTGTTCTACTACAATAAATATCATTTATAGGCCTAAAAGACAACGCATTTTTATCCCATATACACAGGTTTCTTTTTTATACCTCTTAACAAGTATATTTGGAGAGATACACTACCTGAACGAGCAAAGCCTCTCTTTCTCAACAAGTAATTTAATGAAAGTGCCTAGAAATATCCGTACAAAAAGACCAGATGGTAGAGATTCGTGAACTATTTGCCTCAGCTTAACCACACCGGATTTCGTTAGTGGACGGAACGTTCCACGCATTTTGCACCCCCACTCCCCGAACTCATGGATCCTTTCTCAAGCTTTCTGACAAATTCTATTACTTATCTATTACTCGCTACCCTTAGCTACCTATAACATAAAATTCTACATATCTTATCTTATTAACTTAAGTTGAGTCATTTTATAGAAGTATATCTAGTAGTCTTGCATTACATTATTTGTCCTAGTTTTTATTAATATTTATATATATTATGTCAATTATTTATTATCTATCCTAATATCTGGTGCTGCTGGTATGATTATATTTTTCTATATCTACCTATTATTAATCTTATTTAGTAATTCAACCCTATATCTATTAATTTAAATTAACAATACCTTTTATTATATTTTATCTATTCACTATCACTTAATTACCAAATCATCTTAACACACTTTTATTTTCCCACCTATTTACATAAAAAAATTAAATTTACAGCCAGTACCACTTACATAGTATTTTACATAAGCTTATCTTTTCTATCTCATTTAGTAACGACTGCCTCATAGTTTCCTTACACTATACCTTTTCCACAATTGTTGGATTCTCTTTGGTACACTCAGATCTCTTCTAAATTGTTAGAATGATGATTATCTTTTTTACTCCGAGGGTATTTTTCCCCGTAGCTATACTTATGCCACACTCACAAACACTATCTATTTCTTACTATTGTAATACCAATTCGACAATAATTTACAATAACTAATACAGCACGACAGAGAATATTTATGAATTAAATCATTGTATTATTTATCGGCTGTTATTAAATTGACTCGTTATTTTATTTACACATGTAATTATATTAATTTACCACATATTATATTGTTTTTATTAACTAAACCATCAATTAATTCTCCTCTGTATAACGTCATGTTATAGACAGTATAACACCTCATGTTTTTATTATAAATAATTAACATATGATACATTTTAAATACCACTTATTCTATACTCTATCACTATATCATACGTCCGGCTTTTTATATTAACATAATTTCTACTATACCTCACTTTAACAGAATATTATTAAAGATCATCTATTTAAACGTTAACTAGATTTTTCCTAACATATATATTTACGTACAAATACACTATTGAAATATTTTATATATATATATAATTTTATGGTAATTATCATTAAAACATTACTGAGTTATTTTATTAATTAAAAGCGAATATACATATCGTATTTTTAGTATATACTAATTATCTCGAATTAAATAAACATATTTAATGAGTAGTTTATTCCATTGAGGTGACTTTTCTGTAAATATTGTCACATGATTCTACCGCATTAGAATTGGCAAAACGAAAGACGTTCTCGTCGACTATAAAAACACGATTGAAGTTAATGACAATAATATAAGCCAAAGGTACGAAACATCCTTCTTTCCATAAAGACAGCTTGTTATTCTTCCATTATTTGATCGTTTTTATTTCTAACTAGAGAAAGGATTTTAAGTTTAGCTTTCCAGTCATATTCTTTGTCGATATATTAACATACACTTTTCGATCTTGCATTTGGGTCAATCTTCAATTTTGTTTTTTAATAACTTTGAACCCAGTACCAATATTTAATAATTTTCCCTATTTTCCTAAGACTGCTTAGCAGTATTTCACTCTTGACAACTCTATGACTCCCCAATGTTAATATTTCTATTTCCACTCTAAATCTCTAGACTAACTCTTTTTATAATTCTTTTAGTCCGGATCACAGAATTTAGACCCTGAAAACCTACCGGTCTAATATATATCCTCTTTAAACTGCGACTCTAAAACCAAACTTTTCTTCTACTACCACTCAACCTTATCTACCGAACAGATCCCGTTAATCTATATAAACAAGTACCTTTATAAACAATACACTGAATTTGGAATTTTTTCTTCATCCCAACAGGCTTTAACTATACGCCACGTATCTATCTATATATCTTTTCTCTCTTTTATTAAATTATTACTTTATATTTATGTATATAACTTTCATTACTACTATTAGAGTATTATTTTTAACCCGGTGAACTTTTTCTATATAGACTCTATTTTTGATACTACTATTACATTAATATTAAATATATTGTATATTTACAATTTAGCACAATATTATACTGATCCATTTATCCTCAACCTCAAAGCAGCACCTATTAGCGCTCATATTTAATCTCTATAGTTATTATCACCTAAGTACCGATAAGAGAAAGCCTTTTTTTCATAATTATTTTACTATATTGGTTATATCTTTCATTTGGGTGACTAATAGTTTATATAAACTACTTTTTAGTCACTATATGAGTTATTTTACTGACCTTTTTATACCATATATTATTGATCTATAGTTATGTTGCTACACTATGCCTATTTATTTTTCTTTACACTTCTGTTTGACCCACCTTTTTTTTTATATTTTCCACTTTAATACTCTATTAATACCTACATTTTTCCTTCTAAAATAAATTTGAAATGTTTGTCATTAATATCCCTTTTAACATATCTATATCTTATACACCATATCCACTATAGTATACTAAATAAAGTATAATATTATATTACTGAGTATCCTTCATACTTCCACCGTTACTATAGTAATATATAAACTATCGACTTTTTTTCCTATATATACCCTTCCAATATTCTCCAAAATAATCCACTTTTAGACTAAATATTACTTTGGTAATTATAAATATCTAACCCTCATCACTAGACGTTTTTTAACACGGTATATTATATATATTCATAGCTATCATTTGTATAATACACTATCAACACTATTTTAGTATTATTATTCCACATCTGACATAACAAATTGATTCATTTATATATATATACGCTTACACAACGTACCATAGTAACTAGATGCATATTATCTTATATTTCACAACTACTATAGTATTTTTTATAACGGTTGTTTACCAATGGGGCGTTTTTCATCTGCAATTTCACAAAATTTTGTTTTTAATAAATTATAATCTTAATTAAAATGGGCAAGCTAGAATACAAGTGCTAAACTGATCTAGTAGACTAACTCACCATTCTCACACATAAGCTTTAAACGCCACATTTTCGCTATTTATGAATACAAATTTTTTATATGGCTTTAACGACACGGTTTACATTTCATAACTTTTCTTTATTAAACATATCTAAAGTCAAACTCCTTCCGCTTACTGCGAAAAACTCTACGAGCAACTTTTCTAGATTTCTCTCTTAGCATACTATCAACTATTTTATATTTTTCGTATTAAAAAACCGAGCCAATGACTAATACATAAGAGACAACAATGGGGTGTCGAGGCACCTTAAGGATTAAGTCAGTGTTCCTGAACAAAAAGAGAAGAAGAAAAAGAAAGAGGTCAATGAGATGGATAATTATCTCAAATATAGTAGCGTCAACTCTTTTAGATCGTCTGTAACGGAAAAATATTTATAACAAATAATTGTATTTGTTATTAAAATTATCCAACTATCTAATTATATATTTACTACTTCTTAACATAGTTTATGAGTATCTTGAGGATTGATAAATCATACATAAGGTGCATTATTATTCACTATTCACATTTCACTACGACCTTGACATTACCTTTTGTTTCAATTAGTATACCCACACCATTATATTACGCAGTTTATCTCAAAAAATTATCTATAACTAGGGGCTTATCTTCCGAGCCATTATATCTGAATACATACAATTACTGCTGTTATTCAATATTGACTAAATAATGCTAATTCCAAAGAAACTAAGAAACCAAGTTAAAAATTTTAGTTTCCTTATGGATTTACTCATTTAGATTTCAGAAAAAAATGTTTGATTGTGTTTTATATTAATAATGATAATATTATTTTAAATAGTATTTTGTTTTTAATATATTATATTACTCTAAAAATTTATTCATTATAGTTTAGTAGAAATGGTACTACTATGTTATTATAAATAAAAAAAATTTTAATCGTTATACACTAAGCAAATAATGGAAAAAAAATAAAAAAGATAGAGTGTAAGAAACGGAATCCAGTAAATGCAACACCAAATTATTAAACACTTTAAATAACTGAAAACGTATTTAATATATTTCGCCGTCTTGGCGAACAGTGGTTTATCCAAGGCATCTCCGACCGTTTCATCTGGGTCTCACTCAGCTAGAGTCCTTTCCTCAATTCATAGTACACCCACAATAGCAAAATCATTCGTATTTATCGCCATTTAATTTCAACTTTAAAGTGAACTTTTTATTTCCCTTCTTTAATTTTTATCATCCAAGATTATTTAAATTCTTGGCTAAAAAGTTAGTTATTTCAACCAATCTGGAGTAGTATTCACACAAAACACGTCACGCAATTTGGCTCCGAGCATTTTTCATTTTTAAACAATGCGGCGAAATCATTTGCTTTCTCCCGCTCCTTTTTATTATTATTTTCTCTGTTGAAATACTGAGGTCTTATATATAGAGTGCTCACTAAGTAAATCCTCTCTCACTTCTCTTTTGTGACAAATGGGACAGCCCTTCTGCACCACTTACTTCATTAGAAAAATCCTACTTGTGTGTGACGCGACATTCTGTGTTTTTTTTTTTCATTGTTTTTTCATGTGTTTATTACTTTTTATCTTCTTTCTTTTTTTTACTTCAAGTGGGTGTTACATACATTCATTATTTCTCCCCAATGCCAGTTTGTTGCCTTAATTTACACTTAGTTTGTGAAAATAGTGAACGGTGGTAGTTCGACTCCGTGAAAAATACCCCTGGTTTAGTATGTATTCCATATCTTATGTAGTATTCTAGCCTTCAATATACCCTACTATGGCTGTTTTGCGCTTTAAAACTATACACCTTTTTACACTTTCCTATCGTATTTAATTATAAGATGATAGTATATATATATAGTAGGGTCTATTATTGCCTATTCACATTTTATTTACTTCCCACTTTTCACCTAAACAACTTTATTTCAGTACATCTTCAAGTACGCGCTTATATTCTTCTCCCTCCTTACAACCCTTTCTCAACTACTTATGTTATAACACACCCAATAACTTACTCTTTATATGTTCTCTTCCCTTGACGTATTATAATATTTTATAAACCAAATTGAAACATTAGTTTCCTAGTATCATAATATATTTTTTTTGGATATACCCCCTCCGTACTACCGTTAAGTTTCAGTAGTCTGTTGTCTTATCGCCTCAATTGGGCACTGATACTTTCATTATCAAAAAAGCACATATCCACCTGACAAAGTAACGAATTTATATTTTCATGGTATATTATTATTATAAAGGCTGTTTCTCCTATTATGCCCTTTTATTCTCGCCTCTGCACTATATTCCTCTTTATGTTTTTATATACCCTACATTTTAATTTGAAATTAGGTATGAAAATAAATACTATGTTTTCTATAATAAAATATACATAAGTATTATATATTACCTTATCTTATAACCATCACCACTACTTACACAACTGACAGCACACCCGCTAGTACCTTTTATCTTCAACTTTCTATTACTTTCATCAACCTACTTAATATATCGTTATACTACAATTAATTTTGGCATCGTTTCATATAACATGTACACGACACAATTTATCTTCTACGTTTATGATTTACATAACTAACAAACTAAGTAACTAACAAATTTAATTATATGGTATTCTTATCCATACATATTATAGGCTAACAACGAATATGAAACATGCCTTTTTCTCTATATATACGGCTTTTTCTAAGGGTACACTTACTTCATTATTATTAGTACCATCTACTAATATATGGTTATTCTACTTGAGTAACATATGCTATTTCTTCAACGAGATGTCTTGAAATACGACGATTTTATATATATGAAATAAAGTTTATTAAAGGTGTACTTTAATTGACGTTTATTCATTTATCTGACAATTTTATTCTTATTCTATTTATTGATCTTATGCCCAAGGTCACATCCTAATTATATATATATAAACACTCTTTACATCACGTCTTGTAGACACACACAAATTTCATACTATCACTACTTGTCATTTATTTTAATAATTACATAACAAATCTAATATAATTCTATAATTAAAAATTTACTTTAAATATTTCTACTTTAAAAATTTTATTCATATTCAAATATTTACTAAGAAAACTCTTAATAAAATGATAACGTATTCTATTCATCCTAAATATTCCAGACTAATTATTTATTAGAGACAATTTATTTGAATTGGTATTTACTCACTCTTAATATAAATTTATTTGGAGTAGTTTTTACTAACACCACGCTAGATATATTTATATATATTCAGCTATGTATTAGTCTAAACAAAAATATAACTATTCCAAGCTAGAGTTTTATCTAATCTAAGCGAAAAAAGTACCGTTTCAGTACTGTTAATTAAAAGAATTTAAAACAATATGTTTTATTTTAATATATACGCATTTTCTTGAATTAATGTAAACCCTGAACTAATATTGTATATGATGATAATAAATTGATGAGCCGTTTATTAACTAATAATATACTCAAGTTTTTTTCTAACTTAAAAATGTTCCAAATTTCATTCTTTCCTCTGCAATTGGTAATTCTCCTCGAAAAATTACGTACAAAAAAAAATTTAACTACAATAAAAGTTTTTTTTATTAGTTTAAATTCTTATACGGATCAGAATCCTAAATTTATTAAATTATTCATAACATAATCATTATTCTTAGCTATATGTTGCCTCCTTCTTTCTCTCCGTTTTAATCATTGTCTTGGTTTCATTAAAAATCGCGATAATTTCCATCTTGACTAACTTCATATGTTGTACTCACGTCACTCGCCTTATCTTTTTTCCGAATTTTTTCCTTGACATTTAACATGCGTTAATTTACAAAGTTCAACACCCCGCCTTCACGCGTATCTTTTGTCTCGTCCCCATCCCATTTTCCTTGTAGCAATTCTTCACTCACAACCGCGGTAACACCGTTGGAAGAACAAACTACCAATTTATAACCGCAATAATTTTTTCTCCACCCCTAGCCTACTATATATTGTGTCTGTACACTGTGTTTCATTTTACTCTTTACCATTGTATGGTTTTAATAAAGAACACTTCCTTTTCCTCTAACCCACTCCTTCTCTTCGGTTTCTATATGATGGTATCTTTTTTTCCTTCTCCTCTCCCGCCCTTTTGACAACCCCCACTCATTTGTGTTTTTCCTGATCGGCTCTCCACCTGCCCCTCTTCACAACACACGGCTGACAAAACACGTGAAGTTAATATTAATCGTCTGTTTAGGATGTCTTTAAAAACAAATTTTTCAGACTTCTCTCTATTTCTTATTATCGAATCCTTCAAATAATTAACTGATCTTCTTTCTCTAATATAACCAATATTTCTCTTTAGTTTTGCACACAAAACCTGCTTTTTTAAAATAAAAAAAATTCTAACCCCTTCCTATTACCGGCTTTCATCACCACCCTTCTTCACCTTCCTTTAAATTTCGAACTTTCTTATAAAATCGATTAAAAGAAAGATCTCCCTCAACCATTTTAAATCTATTTGGCTGTTTAAATCCTTAAATAACTTGAGTCTTTGAATCGCGGTATTTTTTTCCTACTTCATAGCATATGTTTGATAATTAAAATACCATCGTTTTCAATTCGAAAATGCTATTAGTTCAAAAAGCAGAAAAGTAAAATTTGTTAGATTTTTAGGTCGTCTAATAACTTACTCTTTTTGTACTTGAAAATCTTCAAATAAAATTATCTTTGTTATTTTATATACCAAATGTTCATTAGTTGTGAAAATACCTGTTTTAGTAAAAAAATTTTAACTTCTGAAATTACGCTTTTTTCTATTAAAATTTTCATATAACACATTACAAATTTAGAAACTCTTAAAACGTGATTTTTTTAATAATTTCAACATTTGAAATTTTGTTAAACATCTTTAAAATTGAGTTTAAGTCAGTAAAAAAATGCCTGGTATTATGCACGCATTATTATGACATTATAATAATGTGTTTCATTTGAAATGCTATTTGAAAAAACAGCAGAAAAGCGATTTATTTAATCAGTTTTAGGTGTCTTAAAATTTTGACATTTTTTTAAATCGAAATTCAATTTTGTTTTTATTATACCTATATTTCTATTAGTTTTGTGACCCTGTTTTTATTTAAAAATTATAATTCTAAAATTTACTTTTTACGCTTGTAAATAAATTTCTTCACTCACATTCTCCAATTTAGAACTCGTTAAAAAGTAACGGGAGTTTTTTACTTTTCCTCTCTCTTTCAACATTTGAACATTACTTTGGCTAATTCTTTAAAATTCCGAGTTTATTAACCGGTATTTTTCAATGCATTTGTACAAACATATGTGTTTCATTTGAAAATCAAATTTCAAAATGCAGAAAAGAGAATTTTATTAATTACTTTTAGATGTCTTAAATTGACCTTTTTTTTATATTGAAATATTTCAATATTTGTTCATTTATATACTTTAGTAACAATATATTTCATTAGTTGTATATAAAAACCCCTGTTTTAATAAAAAATTTTAACTTCTAAAATACGCTTTTTTCCCTCTTAAAAAATTTTCACATTACAAATTTAGAACTCTTAAAATACGATTTCTCCTAACTTTCAACCATTTGAAATTATTGTTAAATTTTTAAATATTGAGTTTTTAAAAGCGGTAATTTTCAGCATTTGAAAAAATAAAGTGTTTCATTGAAATATAATTTCTATTACAAAAGCAGAGAAGTAAATTTATTTATATTTTTAGGTGTCCTTTCTAAAATTTGGGATGGGGGAAAAATTCTGTTTTTTTGCTCGTATATTTTTTTTACATCAAAATTGAAATAGTTTCAAACTATTCTGTTTTTATAGGTACCATAGATTTCTTAGTTTGTGTAAAAACCTTGTTTTAATAAAAACTCTTATTAACTTCCTTAAATTACGTTTTTTTCTTAAATTTTTTGTTATACATTACAAATTTAAGAACTCTTAAAGTAACGTTATTTTTTCCTTGGGTATTATTAATTTTCAATAAGATCTTTTGAAATTATATTGTTAACATCTTCAATCTAAAGAGTTTTAGAGAGTTTTTATACCGGGATTCTTTCTTGTCAGATTTATGAAATCAAAAATAATGTTCTTTCTAATGAATGCTGATTGATTTCAAAAATTAGCAGAAAAGACCAGATATTTATTAGATAGTCTTTTATTGGTGTCTATAATCATTTGGAACATACTTTTTTTAAATAATGATTTCAAGTATCATTATATTTATATCATGTTACGGTGGCTTTCTTAGTGTGAAAACTTTTTATTTATAATAAATTAATAATCTTTTTTTAATACTTTAATTTATTTTTGGTTAAATATATTTTTCTAAATTCATACTTATTATACTGTTTAGAATTACTTATCAAAAAAGAAAAGATTTTTTCTTAAATTTCAATATCATTTTTGAATATTATTTGTGTTTTTTTTGTAACAATTTTTGATGTTTTTTTTTTACGGATTTTGTAAGATTTTCAGGCATTTGAAAAACTAATATTGTGTATTTCATCTAGATAATTGCTTTAATTTTTCAAAAACGCATTGAAAAGCGAAAGAAAGAATGAGTACTATTAGGAGTTGTACTTAAATTAGACTGTATTTTTATTATAATTGAATATATTATTATATTTGTTTTTTATATTACCTTTTCAGTTAGTCATTTCTTAAGTTGTATTGAAAAACTTCTGTTTTTATAAAAAATTATTTACTTCTAAAATTATTTATTTCTGTATTCTTTTTTCTATTTATTATATTTTTTCACAATTTTATCCCAAATTTTAAAAAATATGAAAGTTAACGGAATTTTTTTTCCTTCCATTTAAATTTCAACATTTGAATACATTATTTGGGTAATCTCATTTATTTAAATTTTTGCAATCATTATGAGCATTTTTGATGAAAACAATTATCAATTTAAAATCGTTGTTCATCATTTGAAATGCTAATTCTATGAATGCATATTAGATAAACGCAGAATTCTAAATCTATTATTTTAGTGTGTCTTTAATGGACTTTTTTTAAATGAATTTCATTTTTGTTTTTATAATATACCAATTTTTCATTAGTTGTGAAATTTCTGTTTTAATAAAATTTTAACTTTCAAAATTAAGCCTTTTTTTTTCCTTTAAATTTCATCATCAGATGATTTTTAGAATTCCTAAAAGTACGATTTTTTTTCTCAATGTTCATTTAACCTTTGAAATTAATTTGGTATATTTCTTAAAATGAGTTTTTAACTGGTATTTTTTCTCCCTGTCATATTAAATAGTAAACTAATGTTGTTCTCAATTGAAATTCTGCTATTCACATCAAAGCCGAAATCTAATCTTTATTGTTCGTTTTTGCAGCCTTTTCATTGCCAATGCTTTTTTTTATAAATGAAAATTTCAATATTTGTTTTTTCAATATAATCCCTAAATAATTTCTATTTATTTTACAAACATATTGTTTTAATAATTAAATATATTTTAATCTATTTATTAAAACGCTTTTTCCTTTAAATTTTAACATTACAAATTCAAAACTCTTGTAAGTACGATTTATACTATAAATTTTCAACAAAAACATTTGAAATTATTTTGGTTCATATATCTTTAAAAATAGAGTTTTAACGCGCTATTTTCTTTCAGCATTTGGATAACATAAAATACTTGTGTTTCCAATCTGTAATATGCTAATCAAAAACACAGAAAAGTGAATTTTATTAATAGTTTTAGGGGTGTCTTAAAAAAATTGACGTTTTTTTAAATGAATTTCATATTTTTTTTGATTTTTTTTAAAATTATATAATTCTTCAGAGTTGTTCAGACTTTGTGAAAACTCTGTTTTAATAAAAATTATAACTTTTTATCAAACACAGAGTTTATAACATCCTTAAATTTTTCAACATTCTGCTATTTTAAGAACTCTTAAACAGGACACTTCAGTTATCATCTAATTTTCAACATTTCGAAATTATTCTGGTAAATATTTTTTAAATTGAGTTTTTTAAACGGTATTTTTACATTTGAAAAAAATAATGTGTCTCATTCTGAATATCCAATTTCAAAAAGCAAGAAATGTGGATTATTCAATTTGTTTTTGGTGTCTAAATTGAACGTTTTTTTTTAATTGTGATAATTTTTATTTTATTTGTTTTATATTATATA
>JABUQX010127449.1:60000-67697 GCA_015478945.1 Trachelipus rathkii | reverse complement strand
ATACATTAGCATTCCTGGCAAAATATAAGTGGTAGTGTGCAGCCAACCCAACTACCACTGTCTCCTTTAGTCGTCTTCTACGACAAGCAAAGCATACCCTGAGGGCAATTCTTCTCCCCCCACACATAGAGATATAAGGGATAGGGATGTCTGTAAGATGCTGTCTGTAGTGGGTGTGGATATAGTATGTGTATATGAAGTGTGATATACGGTGGTGTAAGATGTTGTCTGGAGGGGGAATGGATATGAAACGCAAAAAGAGAAAGAGCAGAACCATTAGGCAATGGAATGTCATACATACCATAAGCAAAATGGGCATATAGGGGTAATTTCATCACCGCGAGTCCGCACCTACCCATATATATATATATATATATATAGATATATATATATATATATATATATATATATATATATATATATTATTATTATATATATATATATATACATATATATATATATATTATATACCTGGTATACCAGAACTAACAAAATTATTTATTTTATTTTATTTAATTTTATTTATTATTTTATTTATTTTTATTATTTTATTATATATAAATATATATATATATATATATATATATATATATATATATATATATATATATATATATATATATATATATACTATATATATATATATATATATATATATATTATATATATACATATTATTATTATTACATTATTATTGTTATTATTATATTATATTATATATATATATATATTATTATTATTATACATATTATTAATATTATATATTATTATATATATTATTATTATTATATTATTATTATTATTAATATTATTATATTATATATTATTATCACTATTATCGCTACTACACATTGGTAAAGTGAAATCTATAGATATATTATTCCTTTTTTAATATTATAATTATTAATAATATTAATATATATAATATATATATATATATTATATATATGATATATATATATATATATATATATATATTTTATTATATTTTTTTTTTTATATATTATTATATATTTTATAATATATATATATATTATTATACATATTACATACATATATTATTATTCAGGGCGGCACCCTCTGGTAGGCAAGGCAGGGCAGTGCAAATTCTAATGCTTACAAGCTGATTCATTTAATATGTCAAGGACGCTTTAATATTTAAACAAATTTAATCCATAAAAATTAATTTCTTACAGAGTTGTTATCGAAATTTAAAACAAAATTTCATTTTCCCTTGTAAAAAGCAAAAATTTTTGTGCTTCTCCGCCGCTTATGGCTTCCTATATTGAACTTGGTTAAATGGACGTTCCGTGCTTTTCATTTTTAATGTATAAAATGATGTGCCTAAAAGGCATTCTAAATTCTGCTTTTCGACTCAGTGTTTGGAATGATGTCGTCGAGGGAGGATCTCTCTCTCTCTCTCTCTCTCTCTCTCTCTCTCTCTCTCTCTCTCTATATATATATATATATATATATATATATATATATATATTTATATAATTTTTATTATTAGTATATATACATATATTATTATATATATATATATTACATATTATTATTATTATTAAAAATTCAATTCGTCTAATTCCTGAGAGACAAGCCCCGAGGCATCATGTATTATATATAAAAAGAAAAAGAAGTAGCATATATTATTATTATTATTTGTAGGTATAGATTATAAATTATATATTATTATATATATATATATATATTATTATATATTGTTATTATATATATGTATAGAGAGTAGATATATATATATATATATATATATATATATATATATATATATATATATATATATATATAGCATAAATATATATATATAAACAAATATACATAAATATATATATATATATATATATATATATATATATATATATATATATATATATATATATATATATATATATATATATATATATATATATATATATATATATATATATATATATATAT
The DNA here is from genome assembly GCA_015478945.1 of Trachelipus rathkii. Taxonomy (NCBI): domain Eukaryota; kingdom Metazoa; phylum Arthropoda; class Malacostraca; order Isopoda; family Trachelipodidae; genus Trachelipus; species Trachelipus rathkii. The sequence goes on along the minus strand of JABUQX010127449.1, from coordinate 65,738 downwards.
ATATATATTAAAAAATATATTAATCACACACACGAAACGAGAGCTCGCAATCAAAAAAATTCCCAGGTAGCCTCTATGATACATAAATAGACGTTTAGGGGCGAAATGTAAAAAAAAAATCTCAAAACTACAATAGCTACAGCTGAAAAGAAAAACATTTTTGAAATCCTGGTAAAATTTTTTAGTTAGGAAAATGTAAAAAAGAAAAAAATTATTGTTAATAATTAGTAATGAGGAGAAAGCCTATTTAAGACCTTTTATACGTTACTCGTTAAAATAAATAAACTTTCTAGTATAGTTTTGCTTTGTTTTTTTAACTAAAGAATACCCCAAGGGTATACCGCACCGATGGCAGGAGTCGGGGTCTCTCGGCCTTCCTGGGAACTACGGGATACCCTTCTCCGTGGAGGGTCTCCGGAACCCCCGCTCTGTGGTATTGGGTGTCGCGGGGTTCCTCCGCCCCTCCCCTACGGAGTCCCCCAAAGTTCCGGTCGGCTCGAGCCCCTACATTGCCGTGTAACCTTTACAAATAATATATATATAATTTCGCCCCTAGAACAGGTAAAAAAAAAAATTCATTTCGCCCCTAGAACATCTATTTATGTATCATAGATGCTACCTGTGAAATTTTTTTTTGGATCCGAGCTCCCGTTCCGTGTGGGCGTTAAGTAACTTTTTGCTATATATATATATATATATATATATATATATATATATATATATATATATATATATATATATATATATATATATATATATATATATATATATATATATATATATATATATATATATATATATATATATATAGTATATATATATATATATATATATATATATATATATATATATATATATATATATATATATATATTTATAAATATATATATATATATATATATATATATATATATATATATATATATATATATATATATATATATATATATATATATATATATATATATATATATATATATATATATATATATATATATATATATATATATATATATATATATATATATATATATATATATATATATATATATATATATATATATATATATATATATATATATATATATATATATATATATATATATATATATATATATATATATATATATATATATATATATATATATAGTTATATATATATATATATATATATATATATATATATATATATATATATATATATATATATATATATATATATATATAAAGGGTTGAGAAAAAATCAATTTTTCGAGTATCGAATTATAATAGGGCGCAAAAGGTATTAAAAGCATAAAGCATAAAAGACGTATATTTATGCTAATCAACTAAACAATGATAAAAAATTATATTTTGGCATCTTTAGTTCGCGTAAAGGGCCTAAATTTTTGAAAAATGACAAGAAAAAAAAAAAAAAAAAAAACGTTAAAAATATACAGTTAAAAAATTTTTTTTTTGGCTTTTAATATCGTCTACTACTTCCTTTTAGTTGCCTGATGACAGATAATGATATTTAAAAACCATTCGCTACATTTTGAGTTCGCGCAGAAGGCCCAAAATTTTAGAATGTAGGTGAAAAATTAGAGTATTTACCGTTTTGCAAACGGACGCACTGTGGTATTTTAAGTTATAAAAGGCCATTTTCTTAATATTTTTTTTTTAATGCGGGTGATTTTACACATTCTATTTTGATGAGAGTGCATCATTTTGCAGCTTTTCGCCCATTTCACAATTTTTTTTGAAATGACCCAAAACTTACCACGAAGGAGGTGGCTGGAATTCGAGTTCCACCCACACCCTACCCAACCATCCAACCAATTAGGGTGTGTTAAATTATTTTGATTTAGTCAAGGATGTTGTCTTAAAATAAGATATTCGATCAAATTTTGGCATTGTGGGTCTTGAGAGCGAAGTTGCTCTGATGTAGCCATTTCTCTTTTCTTGTCAGCCCACTTTTTCTGCAGACTCTGTGACAAGTTTGACACATCTTTCAACAGCTTGGGTATGGCATGGAAAATTTAAAAAATCAAATTCAGGCTGAGTTTTATTTTGCAAAACTGACGAAATAGTCTTGTTGTCAAGCTTTCCATCATTGGAAGGGGGGACAGCTTACATATTGTCCAATCTATCAGCTCGCTGTAACCAGTGGCATCAAAATTTATTGGGGGGTAAACGTTCTAATAAACCTTTCCTTCGGATTTTGAGCTCTTGCCTTTAGTGCTATCCTGTAATTCAACTCTCGTATGTATTGTCTCTCATCCACTATCATAGCTAATAACATGTTCTCTGGGTGACGGAAGAACGCGTTTCTCTCGATCACAGGATCGATGATTTTTTTAATGTCTTCTGGCAAATATCTCGTTGTTTAAACAACCTTAAAGATATTAGGACCATATTTCACTGACTGATATCTCTTAATGTCGAACCAGCCAGGAGTATATGTCTTAACAATGTAGTTTACAAGCATCTTGAGGTTATTTGTAGGACTTCTTTGGGAAATGAACAACCGTAAGATCCGGTTTGCACATACCATCCATCGGGAGTGACTGAGAGGTCCAGGATCTCTTACAGCCAGATTTGGAGCACATTGTCCTGAAAATATCCAAAAGGTACTGTTGGTCTTTAATAAGGTCAGTTTTATTTCCATTGATTTCATCTAAATGAATTGTTTCAAAATTTATAACTATCATACAGCTGTTTGCAGATTCTCCCTGAGAATGACTCTGGTCCGGTCGTCTCTCCGTCCAAGTATCCAAATAAATTTCTGAATGGTAGCTCGTTGAAGTGAAGTAAGCAAATGAACCACTGCAGTGGGCGCTGAATTTTAACCTCTATGTTGCGGATAACACCATTTTTCCACCCTGTGTTTGTTGCTGTGCCATCACAACTAATAGCTTCCAGTTCATTAATGTCAATACCATTATTTTCAAGGTACTTAAGGATTCCACTCACGATTTCACTACCGATAGCAGCTGTAGCTCTATCAGAAACACCAAATCTATCACTAAGTAAAGCAGTAGACGTTAATTTCAACCTCATTTGAGATGTAGAAGGAACTGAAGACAAATCAATTTCACTTCTTCTTTCGTGCGGGGATTTTCGAGTAGTTTCCATAAACATAAATAACACGCAATGGTTACTGCGTATATTTGTAAAACGTTAAAACCTCGATTTTTCACGAAAGTTAGAAAATTTTAGCCCTAATGAGGAAAATCAAAATGAAACGTGTGATTTAAAAAAATATTTTTTCTATTATCACGCATCAAAAATGAAGTACTTAGACGCTATTAGAAACCAAAAAACGTAGCCTGTATAATTTTAGAGTAAAGGTAAATTTTGGTGTTTTTTTTTTTTTTGTCATTTTTCAAAACTTTAGGCCTATTGCAAGAACTGAACATACCAAAATATGATTTTTTCATTAATGTTTAGTCGATTAGCATACAAATAGGTAAGTTTTGCACCCTATTAGATACTGAAAATTGATTTTATTGCCCCACCCTAATTCATATATATATATATATATATATATATATATATATATATATATATATATATATATATATATATATATATATATATATATATATATATATATATATATATTATATATATATATATATATATATATATAAATATATATATATATATAAATATGTGTTTTTTAAATTACCTTTTTTTATGTATATTAAAGCTGTTTTAAATTATACAGTAGTATCAATACCCCTTCTAGGCCTATATATTTACTATTAATACGGGATTTAATATATAGTGTATAGAAATGTATATATATATATATATATATATATATATATATATATATATATATATATATATATATATATATATATATAAAAAAAGGATGGTATAACAGGTGGTTTTGGGGTGTCGGGAGAAATGAGAATGGTAGGAAGGTGATTGATTTCTGTGAGGGGAGAGGTATGTGTGTGTAAGTAATACTTTCTTTAAACACAAGAGTATCCATAAGTATACTAGAGTTGGTGTAGGTAGAGATGGTATCGAAGTAAGTATACTAGAGTTGGTGTAGGTAGAGTATGTGTTGGATGTTAAATCAGTGAGGGGGTTAGGAATGGGATTATCGGAACATTAGTGTTGTTCTGTAAAATTGTTAGTGGGGCTTGGATGGAGAGAAAGGAGATACGGAAGGAAGTGGGCAAATTAAGAGTGAGAAGTTTAGTGAAATCAAGGTAATAAGGATAAGTATGTAAGAACGCTCGCAAGTAAATCAGTTGAAAGTTGAAACTGAATAAATCTGGAAGCAAATGAAGGAAGCAATTGTTAGCAGTGCAAAGAAGTATGTGGGTGTGCTAAAGTAGGAAGTAAGAATGATAACAGTGAGTGGTGGAATGAAGAGGTGATGCAAGCGGTTAAAAGTAAAAAAGAAGCGTGGTTGAATGTACTAAAAGCAAATGATGAAGTTTCAAAAGAAAGATGTTTGGAATTATATAAGGAGGAAAAAGAAATACTAAAAGGTGCATACGTAGGAGAGAAAAGAAGAGGTAAATGAACAGTTTGGAAGGAGGATGAATGGGGACATACAAGGGAATAGGAAGCTCTTCTGGAAGGAAGCGTGAAAGGTTAAGAATTAGAATAAGAGGAACCTGCTCAGAATAATGAATAGGGATGGTGTTTTTGTAACTGATGAAATGGATGTGAGTGGAGTGTGGAAAGAACACTTTGAAAATCTGTATAATATTGGCAGTAATGAAGAGGTGATAGTGAATGTGTTTGGGTTTGATGGTGCAAGAAGGAATAGATATTTTGGGGATGAGGTTATTAGCAAAGAGGAGGAAATGGGTAGAGTGAGAAAGTTGAAGAATGGTAAATCTGCAGGTATAGATGAAATTACTGGTGAAATTATCAAGAACAGAGGCAAGATGTTGATTGATTGGATCTTCAAGTTGTATAATAAAGCGTTTATGGAGGGTATAGTTTCGAGGGATTGGAGGAGAGCAGTAATAGTACCCTTATATAAGGGTAAGGGAGATAAAGGAAACTGTAGAAATTATAGGGTATTTAGTTTATTGAGTGTTGTAGGGAAGATATATGCTGGTGTTTTGGTCGAAAGAGTGCGCTGAGTGACTGAAGGACTGATTGGTGAAGAACAAAGTGCGTTTAGGAGTAGTAGAGGATGTGTGGATCAAATCTTTACATTGAAGCAAATGATAGAGAAAATGAGGGAGAGGAAGAACAAATTGTATTTAGGTTTTATGGATTTGCAACAGGCGTATGATAGGGTTAATAGGGAAGGTTTATGGCAGGTGTTAGTGATATATAGTGTTGGTGATAGGCTTCTGAATGGAATCAAAAGTATGTATGACGATAGTGAGGCGTGTGTGTAAGAATAAATAGTGTCAAAAGTGATTGGTTTAGTATTAATAGCGGAGTGAGGCAGGGTTGTGTTATGTCTCCTTGGTTATTCAATTTGTATATGGATGGGGTTATGAAAGAATTGAAGGTGGGCGTGACAGGAAATGGTGTTAGAATGATGGAGATGAGTGGAGGGTGCCCTACCTATTATATGCGGATGATTTGGTTTTGTGTGGTGAATCTGAAGTGAGTTTGAGAGGATTGGTAGAGAGATTTGGCAGGGTGTGTAAAAGGAGGGGTTTGAAAGTAAACGTAGATAAGAGTAAGGTTATGGTTGTGAGTGAGGACAGTCCTCAGTGTGAAGTTATGTTAGATGGTGAGCAGCTGGAACAAGTGTCTGAGTTTAAATA
>JABUQX010127449.1:17500-55000 GCA_015478945.1 Trachelipus rathkii | reverse complement strand
TTAGGTATGAACCAAATAAAACCAAACCCTAGCCCTACATTTCCCAATATGAAAGAGTTTAAATTATATTTATGGGTGACGCATATTTGCCTTCGCGAGTTTATATATTATACATATATATATATATATATATATATATATATATATATATATATATATATATATATATATATATATATATATATATATATATATATAGTATATATATATATATATATATATATATATATATATATATATATATATATATATATATATCGTAATTCTCTCTTGATACAATATCATACTCTCGCAAGTGATCTGAGGCTACTTCATAATAATAATAATAATAATCAGATCATGTGAAATGTAATAATTATATGCCCTAGGGCACTAATAAAACTTTATTAAGCACTAAACTCTACTTTATATATTGTATACCTCTTTTAACATATTGTATTTACTGTATTTTAATGTTAAATACCCTAAAAAGACTTGATATATATGAAAAATAAGTAATTTAAAAAAAAACAAAAATTTTTTTATTTTAAAAACGTGTTTTTTTTTTAAAAAAAAAAAAAGTTTTTTTTTAATCCCAACCATATATATATATATATATATATATATATATATATATATATATATATATATATATATATATATATATAATATATATATATATATATATATATATATATATATATTTTTTTTTTTTTTTTATATATATATATATATATATAAAAAGAAATATATATATATATATATATATATATATATATATATATATATATATATATATATATATATATATATATATATATATATATATATATATATATATATATATATATATATATATATATATATATATATATATATATATATAGCAGTATATATATATATATATATATATATATATATATATATATATATATATATATATATATATATATATATATATATATATATATATATAATTTTAGATGGCAACCAGCGAAAAGTCATTATTTCCATCCGAGGATTTAAATCTTCAAGCCATTCATCTGTCTGAGCCAGATAATGATTCTGATTGTAAGGATGATAGACAAGAATTGGACGTACTCCAAGAAGATCTCAAACGTGCATTTGATGACCTTAGTGAGTATGAGTCATGTAATGACAATTCAAGAGAATGTTTTGACGATATAGGAGAAGGCTCTTTGGTAAATCCTGATAGTAATATGCAAAATGGCATTCATAATCCTTACTCAGAGAATGCTAATGAATTGTCGCAAAGTTGCATGAATAATGAGATGGTTTTGAATAGTCACCATGTTGGCACAGTTTGGAGCGATAATAACAATCATTCTGGCAACCTTAGTCGTCAAAAATCTATTATCGCAACCAGTCCAACACATTTTCAAATTAACATTGAAGGTAAAGTTTCCCAGTCTGAAGAATCTGAAACAGAAAATCCTCGTGACAATTTTGATAGAAATATGAATGAGAGGGATAATTACTTAAGACATATAGACCAAAACCAAAATGAGTATCTTTCAGCTGAAACTACTGAGAGTAAACTTCAGTTACTCTGTGATGCGCGTGGAAGAGAATTGGCTAAATTATCAGGAAAGATTGAAGAGCTAAAAAAAAATTTCTCTGTACAAATTTCAAATTTAAGGAATGAAGTTGGTATTTTAAAAACGAAAAAAGAAACTGCACAAATAGATAAAAATAAAGTTCTTTTGACCGGAAATGAAGAAAGGAGGAGGTCATTTAGGGAGGAAAGGCTTAAAATATTAGAGAAAGAAGAAAAAAAACTTAAAATGAAACTTAATATGACAGAAGGAAATATAAGTAATATAAAACCGCATATTCCAGAATTGCTGAACTTAGATAGCATAGCTATAAGCCGTCAAGCACATGAAGATTTTATGAAGAAATTAAAAACTTGTCACGATAGACAGGTTAGAGAATTAAACAGAAAATTTGGAAGTATTTCATCATTAGCTGAAAGATATGAACAAGAAGTAAACGTGTTTCAAGAGGAGCTGAGAGTGTTAAAATCTAAACAAATTTCCCTTCAGGAAACATCTGAAATAATTCAAGCCTTAACTTCGAGTTATGAAGATGATAAAAGACAAATACAAGTTCTTATAAGCAAGAATCCTAATTTAACTTCAGATCATGAAATTATTAAATTGAAACCTGATAATGAGAAAGAAAATAACCTGAGTATACATCAGATTCAATTGAAAAAACGAGGATCTTCTAACAAAAATTCTGATGCTGATTTCGGAGGATTTAAGAAATTATATGAAGATCAGAAAATTCAAAACGAAAAACTGAAATATTCTCATAATAAGGAACTAGAAAAACTAAAAAATCAACTTTCAAATAACTTAATGTCCGAAAAGGATAAAGAAATTAAACAGTTGAAAACATATATTAGTGAATTAGTGTACAAACTAAATATCATGGAATTTAATTCTGAATCAAAATTAAATGGCGTAAGGAAAGAATATACAGAATTGTTAATATTTTCAACTCAAAAGAATATAGATTTAATTAATAAAATTAATCAATTAAATCTGGAGAAAGAAGTCTTAGTAACAGATTTTAGTAAATACATGAGTGAGAGTATTATGGTAAAGGAAAAGTATGAAAAGGAGTTGCAAGATCTGAACCAACAACTTACCCAACTTAGAATAGCAAAATGCGACAAATTGGAAACGAAACACCGTTCATTACGCGATAGGGTAGCAAAGACAGAAGAGGAAGTTAAAATTAATGTGGAAGAAGGAATTGATAATAATTTTAACAGTGATCGCTTGCAAGCCAGAAGTAGAAAGGAGAATTTTCAGTCATCATTAAATTAAAAGGTTTTCCCGAAAAATCGATGACTCGATTTACATTAAAATATGTGAACTAGAAGAGATTCGTAAAAGAACTTTTGACAAAACTATAATAAATTATATAAATATATATATATAATATATATATATAATATATAATTATATATATATAATATATATATATTAATTATATAGTTTACTATATATATATATACAGGGCGTAACTAACGGCCCGCAGACCCGCGGTGCGGGGGGGCCCACGCAGGTAAAGGGCCCATAATTGCGAAGAGCAAAACAAACGAAATAATAATGAAAAACGAAAATTATACTACTGCTACAACAACAAATATATATATAATATATATATATAATATTATATATATATATATATAATATATATATATATAATATTATATATATATATATTATATATGATATATATATATATATATATTATAATATTACCTATATATATATAAATATAATAGATATATAATAATATATATATATATATATATATATATATAAACTCTTTGCATAATATTTAGAGTAAATAATTTACTTATATAAAATTTATAATATATATATTAATATATAATTATATATATAAATTTATAAAATATAATTTTATATGTATATATATTAATAAATATATAATATATATAATTATATACTATATATATACTATAAGTAAAAAATGATGCATTCTCCCCGGACTATAGCAGCCCTGAAAATTTGAGGTTGATCGGACAAGTATAAAAAAAAAATATCCAATATTTCACTTTTCAAAACATTTGAATTTTTGAAAAGTTGAAAAATTGATAAATTTTCTTACTCATCCAATCAACCATCAAATTTTCGGGGCTTGTAAAGTCGGACGAGATGCATCTTTTTTACTGAGATATTTTTTTGAATACTCAAATGAAAATGCTAAAAAAATTTCAAAATTTTTTTTTTTGAAAATTTGTTCCAAGAACTAATCAAAACTATTGCAGATACAAAAAATTATCTAAGGTAAAAAAAATTTTTTTTTTTTTTTTGCCTCTCCCCCAACTACATATGCCCTTGAAAATTTCATTCCACTTCGCCCAAACAGGAAAAAAAGCATCGCAATTTTTTCATTCAAAATCCAAAAAAAAAAGTGGTTTGGAAATTGGACAATGGTATATAAAGAACTCCTCTTTGGGCTATTGTAGTAATGACCTATCTATGGCATATATCAAGTTTTGAAGTCATTCAAAAATTCTGAAGTTGATACGATAAAATGTCAAAAACATGGTTTTTGAAAAATTTTAAAATTCTGAAAGAATGACCACAGTCCACATGAAAACACCCGTAAACAACGTGTTTAGAGGGGAAAAAAGCTATAGTTGGTTTTTTTAGGGTCAAAATCGACTGAAAAGATTCCGAATTTTATGTCCATTTTATGGGGTGAAAATTTGGGGCGTGCCCTTAAGAAAAATAGTGGCACCTCGTCCCTGAAAAAAATTTGTGGGTTTTTTATAACATAACAGAGAACAGTGGAAAACTTTGAAAAAAAACAAATAATTAAGTATGATAGATAGCAAAAACATTAAATTAGAGAAATGCAGAGGCCAAGGCTATGATGGAGGAGCAAATATGCGGGAGGAAATATTCAGGACTTCAGCTCATAATTTAAATTTACTTACATTACAAGCTCTATAATTTAAATTTAATTCCCAAATGATTCTGTAAAAGATAATGGCTCTTCAAAAAGTTTTATGACAAAACTGGAAAAAAGTATATGTGCAATTTTCAGTTCTTGTACAGTCGGTGGCATGGAATTAACAGCTGTTCAACAAATAACAATGCATCACAAAAGCACTAAAAAAGTTGTGTCCAGCGTTAGGTGGTCATCCCAATGTATGATTCGCTTACTAGCAATAGAAATACAAATTAAAAAGTATTTCGCAGTTCTTATCTAAGGATTATTTACTTGAGTAAGAAAGTCAGTGAAAGAAACGAAGCCGCTTGGTCTCAAGAAGCGTTAGAAATTTTGAGTTTATTCGCTGTCTTTGTTTCAAAGTAAAGTATTGCAAAGCAATCAAGTTTGTCTCAAAAATATATTGGAAAGTTCAAAACAGATCTTCTGCCAGAAGCCAACTTACCTATTGCGGACAACAAAATCAAGAACTTATGTGAGCTAAACACCCAAATTTGAAGATGTAGTGAGAAAACTACGGAGTTAGCACATCATTGGAAATGAAGCAAAAGATTACTTCACGACGTCAAATGCAGATTAAAAGTTTTTTTGATGAGCTTTTACCTTAAAAGAATTGAAGACCCATTGAAAGCTTTAGAATAGGGTTTTTCAATAAATTTCTTGAAATGAACAGATAACTACTCGTTCATTAGCATAAAAAATGTTAATGAGTTATTTCATTTTCTTGTTTTTGCAGCAATTAGACAGAGCACGAAATAAAAAGTTAGCAAGGAAAAAGGCTACAAACTGGTTAGAAAAATGCGATTTAGATTATCGTCGGTTTATGAACCAATTAATCACTTTCAAAGGCATTAAGGGACTACAGAAGTTGAAAATGAAAAAGAAGTTTACTTTTAAAAGATTTACAAACGTTTGTTACTCGTAGAAAACATCTGCTTAGCAAGAGCTTACCAGACTTGGTACAGCAGTTCAGTTTGGTATTTGACGTTACCCAGTAAAGCATCGTGCGAACGAGCTGAAGGTCTTTTCCAAAGGCTTCAAAGTTAATAAAAACTTTTTAAGGAACAATATGACAAAAAGCAAGTTATATGTTAAATAAGCATTGAAAAATGAAGCATGTCGTACTCTTGATCTGAAAGACGGACGAGATAAGAGTTCATGGCAATGAACAGATAAACGTTTTGGTTTAAACCATAAGCCATTCAGTATCGCCCCTTGATTTTGACCCAAGCCCCCGAGATGACAGAGTTCATGTATCTCACACCAAGTTTTTTTGGGTAGTTAACATTCGTTATTCTATAATTCTTGTACTTATATGATACAAACTATAATGACTTTACTCGATATAATGATAGATTGAGTAGTATATTAACGAGTAATAATATGATTAGATTTAATATGATTTGGAGGATACAGTTATGTATATGTATATTATTAGTATATTATATCCGACATACTAGTCTTATAGAGAATATTGCTGATATATTATGATATTATCAATTAAACTATGAGCTGTAACTTATTTTTTTGGAGGGGATCAGGGAGGGCGAAAATTAAAGTATTTCTACGGTAAGAGAAGGTAATTAATAATACATTTGGGAAGCAGGAATGATAAAAAGATGGTTTTTGACAATTGATTAAAATTTTTGTACAAAAAAATGAAAGTCCCCTTTTAATACATGTATTTCCCTTTAAAGAAATTTATAACTCCATTTTTAACCCGTAGTCCGTTTCCCAATCAAATGTCCCACTTGTGAGATTTTTGGGTGCAAATATCCTAATGGTTTCCATTTTAAAATAGGTGAGTCAACATACATAATATAGGCATTATAAGCCTGCAGTAGCGTAGAACTCTAGAGACTTATTGACTAAGAGATAATATATATTATCAACCATATACAGAATGTTTACTATAGATTATAGTAGTTATATAATATATATAGTTAGAAGCTTTGATATTATTATTAATATACTATTAATATATTATGAGCTGGCCACTATCAAGTACATAACAGTACCCTATATTAATTAGTTTTAGTAATGACTACCTGCCAAGGGGGCCCCATTTTTCCCATTGTGGCACCTGGTGAGAGCCCAGACCTCCTAGGTTCTCTCCCGATCTGACTATATAGGTTCACAATTACATTATTGTGTATATTACTATTGTTAATATATATATATAGTATATAATAGGGTCGGCTTCTTATTGACTGCATTCTTTGCATATCTTCCTATATATATTTCATAATTTTATATGGCTAACTGAATATAATGGTCATTATCGTATAGGGTGATTGATCTATGTGAATGATATCCTTTAATATATAGTTATAATATGAATTATTGAATGTGAAGGGTATTAATAATTAATTAGAGATATGCCGCTTACCATCTAGATATATTATAAGTAATATGGTATGTTATAAACTAGTATCTACAGTATTATATATATATATATATTATATATATTATATATATATTATAGTGACCCCATTAAATATATATAAAGTAATAGAATTTACTATCTCATCCAAAACCATAACCGCCCATATATACCACCAAAATATACTTTTTAAGTGTTCAGTACACTATCTTATTATGCATTTTTAAGTAAATTCCATAACTATATAACAATATTATATAATATATAAGTCCATTGCAGCATAGTTAAATAATACCTTACTCCGGTAATATACTTAGTGTCTATATAGTATGCGGTATAAGAATAGATATATATATATATATATATATATATAATATTATATTATATACTCTAAGCAGCGCCTTTAAGTCCTAGAATTAGGTACATAAACATTAGTAATAGACACAATACAGCTCGTAATACTCTAGTTCTATATATAAATACAAATATACTTACGTAATATAGAGAGCCACCTTATTAATATTATGCTACCAATATATTACCTATACTCATATATAGGTATATATATATATCTTATAGCATACCCATATATGATTCCAAATTGGGATTGATATGTATCATCGGTAGGATAAAATGGCCAGTTATATTATCATGCCACGCTATATTCTATATTATACCTATATTGATGCCTATATATGATTATATATACGTTATATATAAATAGTATATATATAGTGTATGTCAGTAGTTGAGTAAGATATTACAAATGTTAGGCATGAGGCCTCCTGTAGTAGTAGGCTCTTATTATATAATATAATATATATATTATAGAATATATATATATAAATATATATAATATATATAAATATAATATAATATATAATATATATATACTATATATATAAATATATATATATAGGTAATTATGTTTGGCTCAATATATATAAATATACGTGCATATATATGTCGATATTATCATTTACATGTATATTTAGTATCATCTCTTTGATAACCCTATAGTTAGTACTCTAGAGTATATAATATATAATATTAGCATACTACATCTCGCGCATAAATGCTGTATATACTATCTTGCAACGATATGTGATCGTGCCGTTATGTATATATTATTAGTTATATGAGTATAGATTAGGCCTACACATCTTACTCGAAGACGGGTGAGAGGTAAAGCGACCAAAAAACAATTATTTCTGTCTATGAGTAATAAACGAGAGAATCAATATGAAAATACCATGGGTTTATTTTGGAGGTATTCTAGAGTTTTTTTCTTATTATCCTCTCAACATCCAATATAACTCGAATTCTGGTATGTTATCATGCGTATTTATTCCGATAGTATTACAGTCAATGTCTTACTAATTTCTTAGCAAAAAATATTGTATTAGGGCCCAAAAACAATCTTTTTGTAATCTTTCAACTATAAGGCTTTTTCATCTTTGTTGGTCCCCCACTAACGTGTTTGGATGATTTTAATTAGTATAGTAATTCGATATGATATTAGTATTATGTTCTAATATATAATGGAGATATTACTACTATATATTATAATATATATAGTAATAGTAGATATATATATAATATATTAATATATATATATATAATATATATATATAGTATATAATGATATAATAATAGATATATATATTATATATAGGTACCCTATGGAATTACTTATATATATATCACACATAGTATTTGATAACCTTGAAGCATATAATCATAAGTTGTGTGACTTGAGCTATATACTTACATACCGATAAACCGTCTGACTAGACCAAAGTATAGTCAACATTAGTATGATACACTACGATATTATTGTAATTCGAATATATAAATAATAGTATTAGGTGATAGGTGTACGAATATATATATTATTATATATATTAAAGTGTTTACGTATAGATATTATTACTGTTACATACTGCACAAAGCGTGGGAGCATCTCGTTCATTGGAGAAACAGTTAGTAATGACGTCGTATCATCTGTTAATCGTTTAACAAAATAATCATCAACTGTACGTTCAATCATGAAAGTTTTTATCGGTAAATAATGTCAGGGAGGTTAACGTTTTAAACTATTACCTTCTTTGACCAAGTATAGCGTAATTGTAGGGTGTTTTTAGGAACGCATGTAATAAGAAGTTTTCTAATCAATAATAATCAGAATAATATTTTGAGAACTTCATAGATAAAGTTGTTGATTAGGTACTATCGATTCATGGCCATTAGATCTATTAATAGCAACTCGCTATATTCCCGAGCTTGTCCAGAAGGAAACTCCAAAGCGTTAAAATACCTTATAATTAATTCCTCAATACCGGGTGTCCGTAAAAGAAATTCCCAGTTTCAATCTTTATTATAACGGCATAATATACAATATCCATAATCATATCATACTTCAAAGTGAAGAGTAAGCTGCATAGTTTTATATATGCACTTGCGCCAGAACGAGTTACTGATAGGTCGACCATACGCGCATGCGCGCATTCAGAGTAGTCTTCTTCTAGTGCGTCGGCCCACATACTGACAAATTGGCGAGTCCTGACGTAAAGCTTCATGTGTCCTACAATTTGCTAAGTTGAATCTGTTATTACGATTCAACGTGCGTATCGTTTACGGTTCCAATGTGGACCCTCCATATGGCAAAAACATTCGCCGATGGTATAGGCAATTTGCCACTAAATGAATGTCTTTGTAAAGGCAAAAAGTACAGGACGGCCCAAAGGATGTGGACAGGATGTGGACCGTATCAGGCCTCGTTCCCCTCATTAGTTCCTAAAGGAAAATCCAGTTCCGGAGGAGCAATCACGAACTGAAGGCCAAAGAACGACGGTGGGAAGGTTAAGAAAACGTTTTCACATGCGTGCATACGCGGTTGAGTTGTACAATGCTTTAAGCAAACCACGGGGACTATGCTCACGGGTTTACCTTTGGCCTGTGCTGGCTAGGTCGCAGACGATGACCTTCGTAGATCGTGTATGTGTAGCGATGAGTCCACCTTTCTCTCAGGGGTAAGGTGAATGCCCATAATTTTCGTATCGGGTCTGAAAAAAATCCGCAGTGAAACTTTGTAGAACACGAACGTGGATTCCCCAAGAGATTAAACTGTTCTGCGCCAGTATCCGACGCCAGTCTACGGACCTTTCTTTTTTCGCAGAAACAAACCGTTAAACATATCTCGATATGTTTGCAACAAAGTGCTCGTTCCACAATTATAGAGATGAAAGCGGTAAACTTATACGCACAAGATGGAGCCCCTCCACATGGGAGTCACATAGTGCGAGCGTGGTTTGATCGTTGGGTTGGTCATAATGTTCCAGACGACAGAGCTCTATATATCTGACCCCCCCCCCCAGTCCCCGACTTAAACGCCATACATTTCTTCGCTATGGGCTGCCCAATTATGACGACAGAATTGAACATGCCGTTCCTCCATTACTCCGGATCTGTAAACCAATGTTTGGAGGAATTGGATTATCGGCTGAGTGTATCCCCTATAACGAAGGGGGCACATATGGTGAACATATGAGGAAAAAACTCTTGGTTCGAATGACCTTCACTTTGATGGATGATATGCTGTTGATATTGTATATTACGCTGTATAATTAAAGCATTGAAACTGGACATTCTTTCACACGGACTCCCGAGTAGTATATTATTGTTAAAAATAATAGAAATTCAACTTAGAATTTAATACAAATATGTATATTTTTATAAATTACAACGCTTATAGGCCTACTTCTTATATTTTTCACGTCACAAAAGAAGCAAGTCAAGTAAACTAACGAAAGAAGTTAATGACTCATTGAACGCGGCAACAGTTCATTATCTCTTGTTTCTTCAGCGAAAACAATAAGAAATGGAGAATAACAGCAAAAGAAAAACGTCAAGCATTTTTCTAAACCGGATAATAACCGTGTAAGAATAAAACAAATTTTGAGCCAGTGAGAGGAGCGTTTAGGAAATTTTGGGAAAAAAAGGTTTGTTATCGAAATCGAATCTAATACAATTTAAAATTTTGTATAAGTAAAATATTTTATAAAACTCGTAAATAGGTAAACGGATTAACGATGTAGGGGGAAAGTTTTAACCGTTAATATTCCGTTATCTTTTTTCGAAATAACGACAACGACCCTGTTCAAAACCGTTTAACGCAAAAAATTAACCGACGCTCACCATCTCGTTACACGGGGTTAACGGCTCTTTTAAACGGCGTAAACTGGCCCCACCCGTTGTGGTATAGGTTATTATGTATATTATTTTGCTCATTATATATAAATATTTATTATTTATTATGTAGCAGTTGAATACCTGTATATATATATATATAATAGGCCCCAAATATATCTTGATCAGCGTAAAATTATCTTACTGCTAGGTATTATATATATGATATATATATATATAATATATATATATAAATATATAATATATATAGTGATATGTACGTGAGTACATAGAGTTACTAACTATAGATCAATTGTCCATCACCGCATACCCGTTCCTTACCTCCAAGACATTGGGGGCGTAGGTGAGCGCTCGGAGAGACAGAATAATGGACGCAAGTCGTAAGAAGGAAAGCCCGAAGTCCTCAATCCGGCTCCTTGTATAACCCTTTAGTTGGAAAATCCCGTCGGTTAGTGTCCCCATTTCAACAGCGATACGCTACCCTAGGAAAGGATGAGCTTATAACAAAGCGGAACACGCGCTAAGCAGTAGAAGGAACATGAGTGTATACGCTAATATCTGTATATAAAGAAAACTTTCTTCTTTATTCCTTAAAGTGAGAACTCGTCCCAGTTAAAAAATCACCCCTAGAGCGAGTTATCACGAGTACAGCGACGAGATCCCGTCACCTGTGACTATTTATTACTTCGTCAAATGTAGGAATCATTCTCTGGACAAAAGCCCACTAACCCACAACCAACTCTCACAAAAAACCCCGCCATGTACTCCTATTAGCATCTACTCTTCTTCCTCTGCTATACATCACATTCCTCTGCTTCCAGCAAGCATTCTTATTATCCAACACAATATGCATTTATTTTTGCTGTCACGGTCTCTCTGGTAACCACTTCTACAATACCGACCATAAACCGAACTAGATATCCATCCTTATCCATATATTAACCAAACCATTTACAATAACTCTCGTTATTCTACTCATTTACTCCATTTCTTTCACCACCATACACACCTTCCCTATAAGGGCTTCAAGTTCTTCTATTTAATATCAATTCTTTATGTACACCTATCAACGACCACCTTAAGATTGTCCTCTGTTAGTCTTACCTTAAATACTAGTATACCTTTTATATTCAGACCAATACTAGTTTCACTTAAAAGACTAGAACACGAGGCAGACATAGTACAGCACACTCACAAGACTTTTAGTATCCCTGTATTAACTCTTCCAATGAGATTAATTACCAGTAGCCACCTTTACTAAAATCACATATAACTTTCTACCACACTTCATGGTCTTATTCATTTTAACGTTCCTTTCAACTCAATTCAATAATATTTTCTAAAATTGTATATAAAATTAAATGAACTATTATTGAAACCTAGGATCCACCAAATCTTAAACAATTAACAGTTTTTCACTAAAAAGGGAATCTGTAAATATATATATATATCAAGAGTAAATGTATATAAACCTCTAATACTTAACTGATCCAAGATTAAGCCTTAACACAAAAACCACCCCTTCTAATGCCAACAAATATTCGCCTTTCAGACACGATTTAATCCTCATTTGGTAATTCGCCACCACTAAACCCAATCAACCGGTCAATATAACAAAGAAGGCACCCTAACATAAATCTCTTTACCATATTTCTTCCATTGCATTTTTAAACTACTTAATCTTACCCCTTAGAGCGATATCAGAGGTTCCCCTACCATTCTATACAACCTTCTCTTTCCAAAACCCCATCTTAGCAACTAAAAAATTTGGACATCACAGAGAGATAATTAATTCATCATGGCCCTCGTCTCCGATCCACTGCGCGTTAATAATAATTATTCAAAAAGTCAGACGATGAGGACAATAAAATTCCGAAACTGAAAGACTTTCACTTAGATCCTGAGTACCGAAATTACTTTTTTGAGAGATCCATAGTAGTGAAAGGCTTTACCGGGCCTCTCACGGAACAAGATTAGACTTGTTGCGCCTCCATAAAGCTCCCCTCATTTAATTACATGATAAATTCTACCACCTGTGCAAAATCTCAGACATAATAGAACCTATAGTTTTATTTATTCTTGTCTTAGCTTCTGTCTCATTTTTTTCTCAAATTCAATTTTGAAATAAAATTATACTATATATATAAATTGGTCGAATTCGCACAGTTCTTCTTTACCCATGTGATCTCTAGGCAAACCTGTGGTTAACTTGTCGTATCCACAGATCAGGTCTTCTTTTCACCAGGTCGCATACTTATCGTAACTTACACGTCGTTTAATTTCTATACCTATATCGCCAGGCCATATCTTCTTCCCCTAGCAACACTCCCGGGATAAACTTTAATTCACCCTATAAATATCATAACAGTTTGATGTGGTAGTAAATCAAATATTACAATTAACAAATATAACCATCTGCACCATTACACAGAGAGATAGGATACGAAATTATGATAATATAAAATTAAATTAAAATTAACTGAAATTGGTTTAAATAGATTAATAGTGGATAGTGATTTACAATGATAAGTAACAATGTTGACAGTGACAGTTACTAATACCGACAATTAACGTTAGTAACAAGTGTAAACAAAGAGCTAAATAGACTATAAATATTTTCTCAAGGAAACTAAATTTATATAGTTATATTAAAAAATAATAATGTAAAGAATATAAAGCAATTAAAACTCCCGTGAAAATCACATGTATATAGCTGAGTGACAATTACTGAGACGGTCAATTAGATAATAAGTGACAATGATAAAATAAAAACTTATGATTGCTAAAACCATTTATATAAATTTATCATTATTGACTTTACTTGTTCTATATTTGTATGAAAAAAATTTAAGGATTATTTCTTAATATATTTATGACCTTAAATAAATAAAAGAGTTTATAGGTGCCAGCTATGGATTCACGCATAAAGGTATCGAACAAACAAAAAAATATGTCATATACATACCATACCATCTACTCCAAAAGCCATAGACCATAACAGTAATGCGAAATGAACAAATAAAATCGATATATTATAATAGTTTTATTCAGGCAAGCTTGCCAAATCATATTAAGATGAGCGGCAATTTTACGAGTATTCTTTATTACTCATGAGAGCTTACGCACGATATAAGATATATATATGTAATAAGTATTAAGGTACTTGTTTAGTAGAAACTAAATTAATAGAAATTTACATATAACTAATAATTATCTTTATTCATATAAATAAAAATAAATACTTAAATATACATGATTATATCTGATGTCGGCATAATAAATTTGTATAACTCATGTGCAGCGCAAACGGCCAAAAGAGCGCGAGCTCAAAGTCTGTGAGGACAGAACTAGTACTTAGTCGTATGTCATGGACTATAAAGCCCGCACAGGTTTTTTCAAAGAAGATATAGTCGCAAACGCAAAAGTCCTCATGATCCGCAGAGATCAAATGTGGTTTTCTATTATGGAAAAGCAGCGTAAATTTCTAGGCGAGCGCAAAAAATAAAATAAGATAAAAATAATAAGACGACATTAAGCTAAGTAACGAAGTAGATAAGAAACTTATTTTGTATGTTTTATGTGATAAAAACAATTAAAAGCAAAATTTGAGAGAATGGGTATGATAAACGCTAGTTAATATAAAAATTGAGCCCGCGCTTTTAATTCTATATTGACACAATTGACCCTTATGTCAATCTCCCCTCTCTCTCCTCCCCGCCCCTGTGGTTCTGGCCCTGGAATGAGTCGGAATGCACATACTCAAATAATTCGATAAAATTAGATTATACAAAAAAAGCCTCCTCCCATACTAAATATGTTTATATAATTATAGTTAATTTTTTCTTCCTATTTATATATACAGATAATTTATAATATATCACAGTTAATTCATGCTTTATGCATACTGCGCTTATTTGTTATCTTATTTTTCTATGTCCGCTAGACAAGAGTTTGGCGTTTTTTAAAAAAACTTATATTTTGATTATATGCTACCAACGGTTCTCAAATTTGGCACATTTGGCCGGGCACGGAAAAATCAAAAATATATTGATTGGGGAAAAATAACGGGAGCGGCGTGAATGGGCGGTCAATTGCTTCGCGACCTAAGGGTGTCTCTCCTATCTGGCGCGCTATGTGCCGCGGTTGTGCCACCCGTAAAAGTGAGAATAAATATATTTAAAGCCCAACTTCACCCGATTAAATCCAGATGAATTCTTCATTAACTGGTCCGTTTTCCACACACAAAACATTTGTCCAAAACCAGTTTTTTATTCTAATTTGAGTAAAATATATTGCAAAATTATTGCAATTTTATATTGCATACAAAACTATTCCTGCAAAATTAAATTTTTATAAGGTAGAATTGTCACTTATTTTTCGTTCATTTAAATTTTACGAATTCAATTTCTTTTATTTAATTTAAATTATTTTACTATTACTATTTGAGTTGTACGTATATAAAAACAGCCGTAATTAACAATTTAATGGAAAGAATTTGTTGGAATGGCCCAATTAATTTATATAATACACGTACTATAATCTAATCTACATACATATACGTTTTTTTATTCACAGTATATACTACATTTGCATGACCAGCACTATATATTGACTAACTCATAATTAAGTTGGGATAATAATAGCAGGGATTATTTGTTAAATTAAATCTGTAGTTAGTTTTTTTCTGTATAAGCTTATATACAATAAGATTATAGCCCGCTGTGATGTCACTAGTAGTAAGATAATACCCCAGATTATATTTGCCTAAAAAGAAAAGGTAATTTTTTATAATTTATTATGAACAGCGGCAATAAAGGGAGAAGTTTGTGGAGTGATATATATTACAAATAAATTATCTAAATAAAAAAATAAAAATAATGTTATTTATGCATTTCTCAGCCCATAATACATACTTAATTCTCTGATGCTTTAGTTAAATATATTTGAAATATATTAATTGGAGTTATAAAATAAATATAAAAAACGGAAATTCGTGAGAATAAACATATTCGAATTTATAAAAATGGAAGAATATAACAAAAGAAGAAAATAAAATAAATACAATAAATAAAAATATTAACGCTTTTAAATCAGGAAAACTGAAATTTAAATTGATATTAAATTATTGAGTAGAGTATATGCATAGAATGGGTGAGCGAGAGATTTACAAATCGTTTTTTATTGTAAGATAAGTTATGTATTGTTTTTCCGCCGCTTTATCTTTGATTTTTTTTTATTTTTATTTTATTTTTGCATAGTCGGCTAAACCTATAATTCGCCTGAATCTTCTATCTCACAAATATAAAAACTTTCAATTATTTCAAAAAAAATCTAAATTTTTTGCCTTATAAAAGGAAAATGAGAAATGCTGTTAAGTTAACCATGCTTTTCATGGAAGCTGCTAAATGCACTTTAAACTATTAGAGCTTGCGTACAGGTCCTGCTGTCTTTTGAATTCGACAGTATGCAGAAATTATTTAATATTCTAATTTCCTCTTTTTTCTATTTTTACAATCTTAAAATTCTATAATATATCATCATTAAGATGCCTGGATAATATTGATTAGTACATATCGAGTGTGTCTGAGGTAAGAATATGCTTGGTCACTATCGGATTGAAAAGAGATATAGGTCGTTACGTGACTGGTCCCATGATGAGACCGCCCTCCACATGAAAATTTTTTTGATCCTATGAATTTTGTGAACAAATAATTTAGGTGACCTATAGAGAACAAGTGGTATCAACGAAAACGATTAAGTGGATATCATACTAATTATAGTTTTCAATGAGAGCAAGTCTGCAATGACAGAATGGAGAATAGAGAAGGGCAAAGAAAGAACAAGAATAGTATAAATGACCAATTAATCTACAGTGTTACATTGCGAAAATTAGAATAGGTAATCATTGAATGATAATATATTGACTAAGAGCAGAAATGTCGACCTAATAGACTAGGTCCTAACACAGATATTGTTCCGCTGAGTTAAGACCACCTTTCTGAATGGATAAATCCAAAAGAGATATTATGGACTATAGTGGAAGCTAGTAGTTGTTAATTAATAATTTAGAGTGTAAAAGTTATTATGGTTAGTAATATTATTTTAAGCTGCACAAGTGTAGAGCAGGTAATTGTGTATTATTATGTTCTCCTTAAATTCAATTTGTAGTAGAATGTGATATGAAAGAATTTAAGAGGTAGGGCTGCAGGAAAAGGTATATTAAAATAATGATGGAGAAATTGGAAGATAAATGGTTAGGGTTCACTTACTTATGTTATTAAAATTGACTAGGTTTGAAAAATTGGGGTTTAGTTGTGGCGATCTGAGGATTTTAGTTTTTGGATATATAGAGAAGTTTTTTTAAGTAAGGGGTTTGATAAAGTTAAATGTAGATAAAGAGAAGTTAATTGTATATATATTTAATTTATATATATTAATATATAATTTAAATATATACTATATAATATATATATATATATATATACATATATATATATAATAGGTAGGTGAATGAGGATAGTCTCACGCGTTTGTGAAGTTATAGGCTACGTCTATGCAGTGATTTGAAGTAATACAGTGTCATTTAAATATTTTAAGATTATTAATGTTTTGTTGAAAAAAGTGAAAACGTGTTATTGAAGTACAGAGTATGTTTAAGATAGAAAGTTGTAATTTGAGGAATATAGTATATAGGGCTGTGCAATTAAAACCTTTAGTGGATGAGAAAGGGATAAATAAGTTACTTTGAGTTGTAGCTATGTATGTTGTGCACTGTGATAATGGTTTTTATAGATCAGTAGGTGAAACTGGTGAGTCTGGAATAAGAGGATAATAGTATCTATAAGGTACAAATAGTACTCAGATGGACATAATTCTTATTATGGTCGTGTTTAAGGTGTTAACTAAGAAATTTATTGAATTAAATTGAGAGAAATGAAAAGCATTATAGAATGAGTTAATACGTTATATATATATATTATAGTGGAAGTAAAGGAGTAAATGGAGAATAAAACGAGAGTAAGTGAGAATAGTTTTGGTTATTATTTGGAAAGGTATATGGATGCTTAGGCGGTATTGAGCTAGGATTATGTTGAGTATATATTTATACCAGGAGAGGACCGAAGAAAAAAATGGATTGATTTGGTAATAAGATGAAATGGCTGTGACGGGAAATGAGATAGTAAGAATATGTTGAGATTCATTGTAGAGGGAACAGAAAGAGAGATGCATTAACTACCACAAATGAGCATTTTTAGATGAATGGCCGGTTTTGTGAGGGGTGTGGTTTTATTAGATATTTGCTCCAGAGTAAATGAAATTCCTTAACAATTGAAACGAGATATTCACTAAGTTGAGGTCCCGTCGCTATAAGTCTCGTGAAACCTCTAGGGTTAGAATTTTTTCCTATAAACTGGACTGAGTTTCACAATACTATTAATAGTGGACTATATATAAGGAGACTTATTCTTTCACTGCGTTTCATTGTATTGCTATCTACGGCTTCGCTGTTCCGGGTAGTGCAAAGTCTATCTTTAGGGTGGATTTGTTGTAACGACGACGAGTTATGCCACTAAGGGATTAAAAGTGGGAAGGCGTTAAAAGCTGTCAGTCTGCGACTATTTAGTGCATGGTACAAGAGTCGGTGATGTTTCCCCGGTTGCAGCACGTACTCTCCATAATAGTCTGTGAGGGGAAAAAATGGAGGATATTCATGATAATATAGATATATATATATATATAATATTTAATTAATTAAGTATATATATATAATATTAATAATTTAAAGTGGAGGAGGTAGAGTATGTGAGATTGGTTGAGTACGTGATGTGTAACAATAATAATTATATTATATTCTATTATAACCAATGATTTATAATAATAATTTTTTAAACCATATATAATTATATATAAATATATATATATATATATGATATATATATAATATAATATATATTAAGTAATATAATTATATATTAGATATATATATATATATAATATATATTATATATATTAATTTATAATATTATATATAACAAAGGTGTAGGTCAATCATTAATATACCGTTAAAGCGTTAATCCGCTAATTAAACTCGTAATTTTTTTCGTTAACTTTTAACGCTTTCGTTAATTTCGGAAAAAGATATATAGTAACGGACTATTAAACGATTGATTAATAAATCATTTTCCCTTCAATTCCGTATAACGTACCTTTAATAATTTTACGAAGTTTTTATAAAATATTATTTATTATCAATTATTTAATTATTAGTATTATAATTTCGACTTTCGATAAAAACAAACCTTTTTCCTCACAAAAATAAGTATTTCAACAATAACCCTGATCCTCTCAATGGCTCAAAATGTTTTATTCTTACACGTTATTATCCCATTTAGAAATGTTGACGTTTTCTTTTGCTGTATCTCATTTCTATTTGGTTCGCTGAAGAAAAAAGAGAATAATCTGTTTCCCCGTTCAATGAGTCATTAACTTCTTTCGTTAGTACTTGAACTTGCTCTTTTGCGACTAGTGAA
This sequence comes from Trachelipus rathkii, assembly GCA_015478945.1. Lineage (NCBI taxonomy): Eukaryota > Metazoa > Arthropoda > Malacostraca > Isopoda > Trachelipodidae > Trachelipus > Trachelipus rathkii. The sequence continues at coordinate 35,380 of JABUQX010127449.1, read as the reverse complement.
AAAATATAAGAACGAGGCCTCATAAGCGTTGTAATTTATTTAAAAAATAACATATTACTTACTATTTCTAAGTTGACATATCCTATATTTTTACAATTAATATACTACTCGGGAGTCCGTAAAAGAATGTCCCAGTCAAGCTTTATTATAACAGCGTAAATACCCAATATCAACAGCATATCATTCATCAAAGTGAAGGTCATTGAACAGAGTTTTTTCTACATATGTCAATATGTGCCCCCTTCGTTATAGGGATACATTTTCAGCCGATAAACCAATCCTCCCAAACATTGGTAACAGATCCGGAGTAATGGAATGAACGGCATGTTCAATTCTGGGTATAATTGGGCAGCCTCATAGGAAGAAATCGTATGGCCTATAAGCCCGGGGACCGGGGGCAATAGATTAGAGCTCTGTCGTCTGGCCATTAGGACAAAAGTCGTTCAACCACCTCGCACTATTTGACTCCAGTGGGAGGCGGCTCCACTTGCTGCCGATAAGTTTACCGCTTTTCATCCTCTAATAATTGATGGAAAGACGCATTATGTTGCAACATACATCGAGATATGTTTACGGTTTTGTTTCTGCGAAAAAGGAAAGGTCCGTAGACCTGCGTCGGATATGGCGCCAGAAAAAAGTTAATCTTTGGAATCACGTTCCGTGTTCTACAAGTCATGCGGATTTTCAGGACCCCAGAGTACGAAAATTATGGCATCACCTTACCCCTGAGGATGAAAGTGGGATCGTCGCTAAACACTACACGATCAAGAAGGTCATCGTTCGACCTAACATTGCACAGGCAAAGTAAACCGTAGAGCATAGTCGTGTTGCTTTAAAGCATGTACAAAACTGCAACCCGGTATGCACCGCAGTGAAAACTTTTTTCTGACACCTTCCACCACCGTCGTTTTGCACCTTCAGTTCGTGGACTTGCTTCTCCAACGGATGTCTTAAGAACTTATGAAGGAAACGAGCCCTTGATTACGGGTCCACATCCTGTACCCAGTCACCTTTGGCCTCCTGTTACTTGTGCCTTTACAAAGACATTCATTAGTGGCAAATTGCCATACCATCGGCGAATGTTTTGCCATATGGAGGGTCACATTGGAACCATAAACGATACGCACGTTGAATCGTAATTAAAGATTCACACTTAGCAAATTGTAGGAGACAGAAGAAGCTTTACTCTCAGGACTCGCCATTGTCAGTATGTGTCGCACGCACTTAGAGAGGACTACATCTGAATGCGCGCCATGCGCGTATGGGTCGACCTATACAGTAACTCGTTTCTGGGCGCAAGTGGGCATATTCGGAAATACTATACAAATCTTAAACTCTCACTTTGTATGGTTAGATTGATTAATTATGATGGATATGAATTGGTATTGATATTATGCTGGATTATAATAAGAAGGACATTGAAGAACTGACATTCTTTGTACGGACATCATCACCTAGGTAATTGTGGAGAAGTATAATAATAAGAGTATTACTGCGCATTGGGAGAAGGTTATTTCATTCGCCAACGCAAAAAGCATCTGCTATAGTATGCAAAAGGGGAGACCTAATTAATGTTCTGATAAGCTTTGAAATATCATTAATGTAAATATTATACGAATATTATATAATAAAAAAGAAAACAATAATTATTACAATCCTCCATATTGTGAAGACGGTAAACGCTGAGTAATTTAACGTTTAACCTCCGCTAACATTCGATATTTACCCTATAAACGGCTTTTAATGGATTAACGTCGTAATTATTTTTATTTATAACCTCGATATTAAAAATTTAACACCGGTTAAACTTCCTATTTTTATATAATCCACGTCTCACACCCTATAAAATATAAAATATAATAATATAATATATAAATATTGATAAAATATTATAATATATAAAGATAAATTTATAATATATAATAAATAAAATATATGATGTAAATATATTAATAATATATAAACATATATTTTAATGAATATATATTATTAATAATAAATTACATATAATAAAGTATATATATATAGATATAATATATTAAATATATACATTAATATAGAATTAAAGTAAATATAATATATATTAATAGAATAATATAATAAAAGAAAATATTATTAGAATATAAATATAGCGTAGTTAAATATTAATAGGATAGCTTATGGAAGGGATATGAAGAAAGTTAGTAGAATAATTAAAATCGGTATATTAATTAGTAAATTACAAAAATTATCACTAATAAAAATAAAAAATAGTTAAATATTAATAGTATATATCTAACTAAGAATATTAAATTTATTAAGTTTAATATATAGTATTATAATATCTATACTAGTGAAATGATCTTTTTTTTTATATTTTAATAATAATTTAGAAACAAGCACAGCAACAGTATGAACGACCACAAAAATTATATAAAAAATCCTAATAAAACAATAAAAGACCTAAAAAAGTGAGTATGAGTACTGGCGTTCTTCTCGTAAGACAAAAATAAACCGTACAGGTGACAAAATATCGAATACTCGATACTTTAAATAGTGAGTAGAAAGATTACTCTACTGTATACTTTTAGTAGAAGGAAGAAAATAGATGGAATGTTGCTTAAGGAATAGGCGGGTAAAAAGAATAAACCATAAAGTTTATGATACATATAAGTATAACAGTGAGAAAATAAGAAAATAAAGGGTGCCTAAACTGGGCAATTTAAAATGATAGAGCTGGATTTAGAGTTTGTTTCAGAATCTTCAGGAAAATAGAGGAAGTGTATATTTAAAGATTTGTGAGTTAAGGTAAAAAAACTAAAACGGATTTGTTATAAGAATAAATTCTATATATAATGAATATTTAATTAATTATAATTTCAATAATGATAAAATATGTTTAATGAGATATAGACTAGATATATGAAAGTACCCGTTACTCAATAATTGATAAGATAGTAGATATAATAGTTGAATATGTTTCAGTTAATGAGTACTTTCTTCGCATCACACACACAGAAATGAAGATATATATAAAAATTTAACCGAGATATAAGTGAAAAAGTTAATGATAATAAAGCGGTCATTAATAGGGGTAGTACTACGTATTGTAATATGATAGGTTTTACACCTCATTTCCGAAATAGATAATTAAAAAATAAAAAACCTAATCCACAAATAAAATTATTAAAAAAAGGTAAGAACAAATTGGGTTAAAATAATTCAACTATAAATATCTAAATATTATATGTAAGTATAAACTTTTATAAATATCAATTATGAGAACTTAATCTTAGATTTGTAGTAACTTTAATTAACAAGTTATAAAACATTTAAAACTATTACAAGTTGAATTATTAAAAATAACTTCTAAATTTCTAAAAGCTTTCCAACCCTTTTACATTAAATATAATTAACAAAATTCTCTCTAAACTACTCAACCAAGATACGCCTTAATTCTTATAAAAATCATCATAAGTAAATAAGTAAGTAAGTCTTATCTATAAATATAGTAAATGCAAAACAAATTAAAATTAAATACATAAAATTCTTTAATTCAAAATAAAATTTTAGTTGAGAGAAGAAATTTACATTTGGAGACCAGAGGAAAAAAAAGCGGGTTACATTTTCCGTTTATAACAAGAGAGCAATTCTTATTTTGATTTGTAATGCTATTTTCCAGTAAACAAACTTACTTTTAAACCTCTTTCCGGGACAGGCTGTTCCCCATTCCAATTTTGTCATATTAACCTAACCAATACTCTATTAAACAGATAATAAGATGGAAATAAAAAAAATTAAAAAAAAAAAAAAAAAATTTTCCCTTTTGTAAGGTCTTCAATTTTAAATAACTCCAAAAATAAGAACCTTGGAGAATAATTACGATAAATGAAAATAAAAGGTGAAATATAGTTTTTTATTTTTAATACATCTATATAGTATAGTGAGTGTATCACGTTAAACATATAGCTACAAAAAATATTATTATAATATAAAATATATATGATAATAACTGAATGTTAAAATAATAAGATAGGTTATATATATATATATATAATGATATATAGATATAATATAATAATGAGTATAATAGATTATACAATAATATAGTATAGAAAATATAAGATAATAATATAGATATTATATTATATAGATATTAGTATAATATAATAAGAATATAGATATATATATATTAATAAATATTATGAATGTAAATATAATAGATATATAGATATATGAAATATATTAAATAATATTATATAAGATATATATAGATATATATAAATAGAGTTATAAGATATATAATAAAGATAGATATATAGATATTAATAATGAGAATAATATAATAAAAATATAATAAGATATATATAATAATATATTAATATAAAGAGAGAGGCTAACATAACATTTATTATTATTCAAAATATTAAAAATAATCTATGGCCAACTTATTCGCTAGCGAAAGTTGATGAAACTGTTTATGAAAGTAAGTGGTATATATATATATATAATATATAAATGAAGATAATATAGTAGATATAGAGAGATTATATATATATATATTAATAATATATAATATATATATATGATAAGTATATTAAGTTATATATATATATATAGATATATATATAGATATATAATATAAAAAATTATAATAGATGAATAGAAATAATAATATAATATGAAAATATAATATATAATATTATAATCTACCCACGTCATCCTTTGATTAAGAGAGCGGCGGTCTGCCCGTTGAGGGGGTGGTGAGGAACATAGAGTACCATGGTAGCCCCCCCGCCTATAAAGAGGGTATAAAAGGGATCACCATAAATAAATAATATATAATATATATAAATATATAATAATAAAATATAAAATATAATAGATATAAACCAGAGAGAATATAAAAGAGATAAAATATATATATATAGATATAAAAGATAATTATAAGATAAAAAATATAATATTAAGATAATTATATTTAGAGTAAACATAGATAAAGAATAAATATATTATGAAAATACTAATATGTTAGCTAATATAGTGTAGACCATTGTAAAAAATGTTAAAGTACTCAGTCCGGGAGTGATTCTAAATAACAAAATGATAACAATCGAAAAACGAAATCAAAATACACAATAGGACAAGACAGAGTGGAACAATGAAATATGAGAATGGTTTATAAAAGGCCGAAAAAGGCTTAAAATCAACATTACGTTACTAAAACATATGGCCATAACTTAATAAGGATAAAACAATATAAATATACAAATTATACCAAAAAAAATCATGCCCTTAGTAACATAACGGGGTACTACTTATAATGTAATAACAAATACATGTGCAAAATCCAATAAATTAAATCATCTCCACCTCTCCCGTAACCAAACATCAAATATGATAAGAAAATAAAAATGTAAAATAGAAACTTAGAACCAAATCAAATAAACATGCCACAGATGGAGTAGTAATTAAAAAGGGGTGGCATTTTAAGCAAAAAAGTATTGAAGATTGAATATTATTCCCCCATGTTATTATAATAAATTGAATTTTGTAAAATTAGTTTTTAATAATATATATTTTTTATTTTATTACAGCATTACACTTAAAACCAATATCATTATATTGGTTTATAAAGTAAGCAGGATGTTTATATTAACGTATTATAAAATAAAATATTTTGATAAACCAAAAGTAAAAAATTGGGAATAACTGCTTGGAAGAAAACGTTTAGTATTTAAATACTACTAAAATTGTAATGCATCGTACTGATTCAATGTTAAAGCTTACGTATATGTCTTAAAGAGTACCAGTATAAAGTAATGCCTTACTAGCTATTTTTTTTTTAAAAAAAAATAAGAAATGGAATTATTAAACAACCTTTTAATACAAAGAACAGGAGACATAGTATCCATGATTTACAGGTAATGTGAATGTACCTAATAATAAGATGATGCTTGTGAGTGAAGAAATAATCTCAGGCTCCGCGCGGCACTAACCAACGGCTCGTTCACACATAATATGTTCCAGGGTTGGTAGGCGGACTAAGTGTGCAAGTCCAAGAAAGTTTGTATATAGGAAGTCCTCCTTACACATAAGATAGTGACAGTGTAGTGTGGTTTGTAGTTTCAACGGCATCCCAGATAAGTCCATATGTGTTAAATATACCTCCACTTGGTGAGCTCCCACGAAACAGCCAAAGAGATACTCCGGTAGCCATGAACAATAAATAATAATTGTAAACAAAACAGGGGGAATCACGCCTTATAAAGGCGAAATTAAAAAGTTCCATATTAGTCTAGTCGTAGCGATTGAGGTGTGGACGTAAGTTTACTCTACAAGGGCACCAGAACTTAAAAAGAGTAATATAGGATTATGGCAGTTATATGCAAGATGCGTCTAGAAACCTTGTGTTGTATTCAACACCCTGCAACTTCTTTTCAGAGGACGTGCACAGTTTGACGAGTGCTTGTGATACCTGTGTAGGTAAATTCGCTCAAAACAAACCGGAGTACGGCGAGTATCCCCAAATTCGACTCCTAACTGCTATGTGTGTCATGTGTCAGATGTTTTTGGCAGTTGACTCACCGAAGTGTGACGGAAATAAATAAGGCGAAAAAATCTTTAGAGGGCGCCAAATTTTCGCGATTTGGCCAACTGGACCGGAGAGTCAAGTGATAGGTTCAGTGTGATGCATTGTGAGGCGAGATAAGAACCTATATATGTAAGCGAAAGACCGCAAGATATTACTCTCGCACCTAGTATAGAGCACGTGTTTTCGTTACTGGGCAAAATTATATGTTACAAAGACCTCATGTTAGCTGCTATAAAAAGACATTAATGTAACATAGATGTATCTACCCAGAAATATATCAAGTTGTCATGCAATTTAATGAAGTTAACGGAAATTTCATACATTTCGGGCCGATTGTTTTTCAAATGAAAATCTACTTTGGATATAGACCCCAATGGTAGAGATATTACTTAAATATGGTGTGTGGCCTTTGTGCAAACTGTGGTTGTGTACCATCAACTATCTTCTGGGTCTCATTAAGAAACGCCAATATGTTTTCCCCCGACGCTCAACAAATATGAAAAGCGTAGAATTAAAAATTATTAAGCAAATATTTTTAAAATACTCTTTTCACGAAAAAAGATAAATACAAAAATAAAATTACCGCCAAAAAAAATAGGTTAGTTCCTTTACAATAGCTTCATCCTCTCTTCAATAAGTATTTCTTTCTCCAAACTACAACTTCTCATAAACTCCTTGAGGAAATTATTTCTTCAATGCCGCAGCCATCACAGGTTGATCTCACTATCGGTACGCGTAAACCTAAAGTGGGGTAAGTGTGGCCCTTACTATAGTAAGAGTTCCATGGCCCATTTGAACTTTCCCTAAATTATCCTTTACCCAATTATCTATGTCCTGGTTATACCTATGAAAAAGAAACACTCTATACCGTGTGTAAACCATTACAAAAGACACGGAGAAAAATATATATAACTAACAAGTTTAAATGCATGGACCAAATGCTCTTGGCCTTCACCCAAGGGGAATATAACGTATATTCCCTTCACCACTTAGAGCGCACTCAATAGACGAGCAACCTTCTTCTAACGCACAAAGAGAAGTTTGTGCCGAAAGATATTCCATGTAGTTATCTCCTACACATCACTGTGCTGTTAAGACATCATTAACGATGTAAAATTTATCACACCTTAATGCTAGACACCAATATGATTATTGTTTTTGCTTTTGTGATGTTATGCGTTACCTTTTAGCATTTTTCAGCGTATAAATTCCATACTACCGAGGCGTTACATAATGAATTCCTTGAAACAAGATGCAAAACACAATACTTTTTAATGCCAGTTTTCTCAACTAAAATAAATTAGTTCATCACATTCCAATTATACAAGCGTTGATCACCACTTATGAGAATTGTTAAATTAAGAGCTAGTAGTTTCACCTCGCCCACAACGGTACTACTGCCATGCTTTTAGACGTGCCTATGGTGGATCTTTCGTGACTACTATATCACACAGAGCAATTATATTTATATACGCTGTGGTCTTGAGCATAAAGAGCCCCTTGCCATTTTTTCTAAAGCAATTTTCTTCATCTTGTCCCCGTTAAATACTGTTTGATCCAATTAATTGTTTTTTTTATCTTATTCTCAAACTTTTATGCCCTATTACTGAAGTTCTAACGTGAAGGCTTTTGTTACACTTAAATAAACACCACAAATATATGTATTTTCATGGGGAAGCGTGCAACCTATATTACTTGAACAGGTGCTACGCTTGCCCAATTTTTCACCCCCATTAAAGAAATGGACATTTAAAATTTCGGAATTTTCAGTTTGCGATTTTGACCTATTTAAAAAGAAAACCGGAATAATACCAGCCCTTATCGTCTCCAACGTTCTTAAAAACGTTCTCGGCATTCCGCGGTAGTCTGCGTGTTTACTGCTTGGTGTCCCTCCTTTATCATGTGAATTGTATAAGATTTTATTGGGCACATTAGATATAGCAGGAACATTTCCTACCATTAAATATATACCCATTTGATTTGTTTGATCAGATTGTCCTATCTGTGTAACAGCAAAACTTCCACAGATCTTGTACGAGATAGATATTCAACATCTTGATATATGACAAGAGATTATTTTAGGATGTTCCTAAAAATCATCTCCAACTTACCTACTCAATTATCAATGCCTAAAAACCGCGATTTATTCGATTGTATAACTCAGCATTAGTGTATTAAATTTTCTCAAAATCATCACACTTTTTTTTTGGATGTTTGGGAATTTAATGAAAAATTTGCATATACGATTGTTTTATTTCACTAGTTCGTAGGCTTGAAGAGTAGATTTGATAATTATTCAGCTATGACATAGTTTAGTTTGGGGAAAGGCACATTTGGTACTGAGATTATATTATTCGTGGTATTATGCAATTTATGAGTTGGGTTAAGTTCGTGGGAAAAATTGTGGCCAAAAAAAAAAAGGTGGAAATGTTTACAAGTGACTTGTTTATGTAGGGAGACAAAAAAATTTATATCTTTTATAGGGTAAAATAGTAATGGCAGTCGCGCTAGACCGACTCATATAACAAGCCCTGAGGGAATAAATGTGGAATGGGTGATATAGTGGTAAAGTATAAGGTTAGAAAAATAAGATGATGAATACAAATAATTCCACCTTTTAGTTTGATAAGCCAAAAAGTGCAGGGTGAAAAATGATGATAAATCATTGAAGTGGGTGTGATGATTGAGGCCCCTATATAGATTGGGCCAACTATGCCAATAAGGTAAAAGCTGGTAAAAAACCGAGACACTAATAGAATACTATTACAAAGTAGGTTGTAAGGCATGAATAACTCGTTAAAAGCGCTAATCCGTAATGAAGGATAGCTCGTTGAAGATTAATTATCGTTAAACTTTTAACGCTCTTCGTTAATTTAACAAAAAGATATAAGTAACGTGACAACGATTTAGGAAACGAGGTAATGTATATACTGAATTTGTGAATTAACGATTTAAACGTAGTTAAAAATTTATTTTACCCCTGTCCTACGAAAAACCTTGCGACTTCGTTCAATTAAAAATATTATAGTGAAACGTTTGATAAAAAAATATTATAGGCTTATGATATGAATTGTTAAATTAATATATTTAAGGTACCATTTCTGAAGATATAAACAATATTATTTATTATCAAAGGGAAAAATTTTTTAAGACGCTCTCTGAATCATGACTTCAAAATGTGTCTTATTATACTGGTAATAACACTAGTTAATCCCGTTTAGTAAGTTTATATAAACATGTTGAGTATTACGTTTAATAGCTAGGATATCTCAGTTATATTCTAAAAGGCTCGCTTTGAAGGAAAAAAAACATAAGAACTGAATTGTTGACCGCAAACGAGATTCAATTAAGTCATGATGAACATTTCATTTTCTTTGACGTTACATTGAAGCTTGACTCTTTTTGTAAACGTGAAAGAGAAATATAAGTAGGGATAGAAACCTAATAAGGCGTTGTAATTTTTTATGAAAGAAAATATATCAGAATGATGATAGAAATTATAAAGTATGATAATGAATGAAATAATAATATATAGATATATTAGATATATATATATATATAGAATATAATATATAATATATATATAATAGATATTTAATAGAAATGATATATAATATAATATATATAGAATTATTAAAAAAGTAGTATAAAATATGATATAAATATAATATATATATATATAGTATATATATATACACACAAAGCATATTAACATATACACAGTATTGATCATCAATAACCGTCAAGTCATAAAACCAAACTCATGAGAATAGAATCAATGCTACTCATTGCAACTTTAAATAATGTGAAATTTTATCGATGGTTTGGGTGAAATGATGTTATCGTTTGAATTCGGTATTCCTTTCCAAGTTGTTATGTGTCGTTTGTTGCTACGTTAAACAGCTCAAATATTAAGAAGATACTATCTAACCAGCCCTTATGTCGAAGGGTCCCCCGCGCCACCGCGGGTCCTGGCGGCTGGCGGTTATAGAGATACCAGTCCTTAGCCCCCGTGCAATCATGTACAAACATAAATTCGAAAAATACTAAAACTCCATACACTTAATGACCAAATAAAAGCGTTTTCCATTAAATGTCATCAAAATAGAATAGGTTGCAATTATGAGATCAATAAACATACTTTTTTTGAACATGAAAATTAACACTATTAGTGACCAACACAGAACTCCGAGTTATCATTGATTTCTACACATTTAAAGACCTATTAGGGAAACGTGAGTCAGCGACCATCAGCTGCCAGTACTTCCTTACGAATATGCGTACTGGGCTAAGTATATTTATGTGAAAGGTCTGAGACAGGCTGACGAACGACATATATAATATATATTGATCACTCTAAAAATTATTACATATGTTATATGAGTTTTTGTGACATAATTTTTATACGTAATATTTCTATGCTAGTCTATATATCATACATATTTTAATGTAATAACGAGGTTCAATCATTATTTATTCGGGTGAGGTAATAAACTATTTAATTAACTGAACTGAAAAAGTCTCCTTTCGTACTTTAGGCTTGTGAGTCATAAGCGATCACTGTATTTATAAATTATATTCTAGACAACTTTTTGACCATACTGACACTACAATACCCTCTTTTATCTTTACTTATTGCACCTATTACGCGTTAAGTATAACTCGTGATTATTTCAGTTTTATCCAATTATTGATGCATATTGCTATATCTAATGATTGTGAGTTAAAGTATATGTTTGGTCAAAATTACTGTCAAACTCCTTATATACTTTATTTCCGATCACCAATAAACTATCACTTATCATGTATGTTAACTAAAAATCTTTATAATATAGTGTGTGAAATCAACAATTGTAATTTAGTAAATTAATTTTTAATTTAAAATCAATATTTCATTTTATGGAAGTATGAAAATATAACAATTCTGTATATTATAAATTCTCCTACGCCTATTATATTTATGATATATTTCAAGAATTAAATATTAATATGATAAATTAAATATTATATATATAAATGACAAAATACATGACACTTAAATTATATATGTTATTTCAATCTCTAGAGTTTATTCTATTTATTCCTTTTCTACATGAAGTTATTATTTGAAAAGTAATATTGTATATATTCTAGTTCCAGAGGAATATTCTAGATGTTTCAGTGATGAGAAGTGATCTGAGCGTCAATAGATATAGTTCTTAAACCTCCGAAGTACAGCAGTCAGATATGTGTTGAGTAGAAAGATCCTGTGGTGAGGAGCAAGGGAAAAGTGCGGAGTTTGAGTAACTTCTAGGGGTATAGAGGGGCGGCTGCAGTTAAGTCGAGGGTACAATTATTATTGAAGGAAAGGCAGATCGATAGTAATATAATTGTTAAGGAGGGGTACTGGCGTATAGAGAAGAACTGGTAATAGTATGTTCAGTTAGCATCGGCATTAAACGCTCACGATAAGTAAAGTGAGCCTGGTAAAGATGTCAGAAGGTTCCGGAAGGGAAAAAGGTATATATTGATATATATATATATAGTGGTATGATGTATGATAGAGAGGGAACAACGCGCAGCTTACTCACGGGTAAAATCAAGGTATATAGGCACTCTGGTACTAAGAATCGGGCAGCAATAATGAGATAAAATCGAGGTGACCAAATAGTATGGTCTAGGAGTGACTATTATCATAATAACTCGGTCCACCAACACCGAGACAAGGGTGGCGAACTTTCAGCGACAGATATAAAGTAGCAATTCGGAGATTCGTGACGGCGTATAAATAGTCATCCAGCCGTAAGGATGTTGGAGCTCACTCTAAATGTCTGATATGGATGTGCTCTGGGACTTGTTAGAAAGCACTACGTTTGTTTGCCCATTGTAAAGATAGGCCAGAATGTTTCCTTTCCATTATTGATATAATGAGCTCACACCATAGGAGCGTGTGAAAGGGTGGGGGGCGGCCCGTCGAAATTTGAAAAGGCTCCGTAACTAGACCTTAATAAAAGTACACATCTTTCCGCTAGTTGCTGCCATCTTGTAGGCAGTGTGCAAAAGACGTAGCAGATTATAGGATGGACGGTACAATTCCCATCTGCGATGCAAAGGTGGCGGGGAGCTTTATTACGTGTTTAAAGTATTTAAAATCCAAGTGCATTGCTGTTATAAGGGAAAATGGGACAGGGAGAAAATTGGTGGGAGTGACACTTAGTTCCCGCAGCCAAGCTCGAGTTGCGTGTAAAGGACATGTTAGATAGGCTCTCATATCGCGTTGCCACCATATACTGCTGAGCGACAGAATATTCAAGATAGTAATCAGATACAAGTCTGAGAACACTTCTCCAGGAGGGCTCGACTAGTGGATAGAGTAGACCAGCTAAGGATGTAGTTAGGGGTGAGAGTGCTGCGAGATTGAGTGCAAGATGATGTAAGATGAGTCTAGCGTCAAACGAAGGTAGTCTTATATTGCACGACACCTGAAGGGATGCGAAGGCCTCTGTACAGGGTCCGGGGCCAAGACGTCAGACTGTGTGTGCGAGAGGAAACGGTGAACCAAGAGCAATGACGGAGGACAAATCGGAGAGAAGAATTAATCGCGTCGCAACCTGCCGGGAGGCCTTTAAATTGAGATAAAAATAGAGTGTTGAGACCACAAAATGAGGTCCAAAGCGAATAAGAAGTAGTGAAAGAACACGGTTCCCAATATAACCCATTATGTGGCTCCCGTATTACATTGCTTAGTGTTTTATATTAATATAAGGGCCTCACACTTATGCAACACCTTTAAACAGTATTACAAGATGCAAAGCCAATTGGGGAATAACATATATGTCTATGAGAGGTCAACTCTGACGCACTGATTGATCACACCAGAATTAGCGCCTGCGCGGAGTGAAGCTAAACGTAGCCTTTCAGGTTGGAAAATTGTCCATCTTGCCTGAAGTATTTTTCATTGTGCATCATTTATCAGAGACGGTAGTTTACCATATAGAAGAATTAAGTTTCGCTAAAAGATGTTCAGTGCGATAAAATGATGCACTTTTTAGGTAAGCATAGGTCCTTCGCTTGCAAAAAGTACAATATATAGTTCAAATTTGAAACGCACAGCTTCAATAATATGACTCAAAAAGGTCCTACGCGGTGTTGTCAAAATGGAATGTCAGTGGAGGACAAAAATGACCAGGGCCATGCCAATTGGCACCATTCATCCTAGTGTAAGACAGAACGTCAAACCGAAGATCCCACATGCAGAGAAATTGATAATGGATCTTGGAAATAAATAGATTAGAACCTGCGGCGGGAAAATGGCAATTGGTGGCTAGATAAGTAATAATGAAACATTTGGCGGTCTTTTCTCCTAAGTCCATAAAAACATGGATAAAAATTAGAAATACCTTAATCCGAGAAAAAGAATGTGTATTATTGTTTATCAAATAGTGAATAAGAATATTATGTATTACTATGATTATCAATAATATGTATATATACACTATTAAGAAGGATATAACTATAAAATAATTCATATTTAATTTCTAACACCTGAATACTGAATACTACACATAATAAATAATAACCAAAGAGTTTAATTGCCTATATAATGTAAGAATTGGTGATTATAAATACAAAATTTTATTATTTTATTAAGAATTACTGAAAGAAAGAAGAGCTCAAAATTAAGATTATGTAGAAGGGGAAACAGATTAAGCGGTATTTAGAAAGCCAAGAATATAAAAACACTTTAGTATCTTGAATTACCTAGCCTTGGATTGTTAGGCTATCATCTGAAGTATTCTAATTTATAAGATATTATTGAATTAGTAAGATTAGATATATATATAGAGTAGATAGTATATATTTAGAGGAAGAAGAGAGAATAAAGAGGAAGTATAATAGTGAGAGAAGAATAGTTTACACAGAGAGTAGTGACCATAACGAATACATAAGATTATCCGGAGACGCACTCTCCAATGACCGAACTCAAGTGATAACTCAATTCAAGGGCGTGGTGGGGATAAAAACTAAACGGGATTTAGTTATAGGTTGAACGGACGATTGACTTTGGGTTCTGGAAAGGGCGAAACGCACCAAATGAAGGCCCGGGATGTGCCGCCGTAACGAGCTATGACACTTAATAGTTGTTGAAAACATTAGGAGACCGAGCTGTACGGCTATCATAGAGACATTCAGACAGAGAACACCACATCCCCAAAAGGTTAATGCCTTGGTCCTAAATAAAAAAGATTTTTATATATTTTGACCACGAAGGACTATTTACTATCTTTACGGTTTGCTTACCAGAGCGCCTTCGGAAAATAATTAGATAGAGCAATGAAGAAAAATGATATGAATTAGAAGATGAAGGGAAGATACATTGATCCAATCTAGAAAGTGTTGTATTTTTTTTGATATATTCACAATAAGAGAATAAAAGAGTTACATGATATAGATTTCACAAAAGTTAAAGTTAATATTATAGTTGGTATGAAAGTTGTTTGAATGTCAAATAGTTAAAGTATTGGGAGGAGAATTTAAAGAGGAAATTTATTATATTTTATCACTTACCTTGCGACGAGCATGTACAGAGTCATGAGGTTAAAAATACCCTCAAAACAACGCAATTAACGTTTCGTGGAGAAAAAGAGTATTGGATGAGCGAAGGTAAAGCAGTCCGGTTAAAGTTACTTTCTTAGCAAAGAGCCGCCTCGGTTCGGAGCCGACGTAGCAAATAAATAGCACTCACGACAGCCGCGCTAGTCTCCGTCTTAGACTCTGCTCGCTTTAATGTGCACCCCGTTGCACTGAAGGTAATGGACACACGATGAGTATCACAATAAAGTGGGGCTGTATGGAGTGTGTACAACAAAATTGTGAGTTGAGAATGTAAAAAAGACTCAAATAAAATGAGAGAATGAATAGAGATAAATTTAAAGAAGAAAAGAGTGGTACGTAAGGGAGATAGCGACAGGGTGGTGAGAAGGGAACAAAATGACCAGAACACAACAAAACTCTAGAGCGAGAGAGTGTGAAGGTCATTGAGCGGAACGATCATATATTGAACAGAGACCAACAACTCTCGTCAAGTGGAGCTAGAAACAATGTTACAATGAGAGGAAAAAAGTAAGATATGTGCCGTCTCTAATCATAGAAACCTAAGTGAAACATGACTGTGATCTGTGACTACACGAGTATCTTAGGATTTTTCCCATTATATGGATAAAGAGCAAATGTCTTGTACGTGAAATGTTGAAAGGATAAAGGCATAGCACACGGCAGTAAGCGAGTGGAACCAGGAAGAAACGGTGATATACCATTGATGGCTGTGGAGCTTCCACATAGAAAAAGCTCAGCACAAGCTCACGCGACAGCGTTCCTGGCGCCCGGAAGCCGTCCAGTAAGAGTCGCTTAACTCACGACGAACAGTGTAAGAGCTCTGAGTGAAGGGTAAACACACGACTCGTGCCAATACGAGTGTAAAAGCGGAGGCGAGGTGTGATTAATATATAAGGAAAATGTTGGTTGTAATAATGATTTGGAAAACGGAATGCCGTGATGCGTGCAATAATATATATACGAATTCCAAGCTGTTACTCGGAAGAAGGATGGCACTCAGTCTTTATTTTACGTTATTATATAGGGGCATAGTTCTAACTAGAACGTCACAACCACACCACACGCGGTAATTTGACAAGTGGCAATAAGGTGCGAGTGTGAAAGTGGTTAAACTGATATAGATGTGTTTTTTTGATAATTTTAAGAAAAGTTGAAAGATTTGTCAACAGTCGATGGGGTGTAGACATGTAAGTGTAAAATACTAGTTCAAATATTTATGTTCTCAACCAGTGAGTTAGATAGAAACGACACAACTCAGAAAATGGAAAAAAAAAGGTGTGACAAAGCACCAGTAAAAACCCCAAACACACCCGTTAAGAGACAGAAGTGAATATCTTGTAAGGGCCATAACAGGTCAAACAAAGCCACGGACAGTTATCTCACAGGGGGATCTAGTGAAGGATGTAGAAGGAGAAGATCATGCGCGCAGCGCGAAACAGAATAAAGGTAGATGAGGGCCAAGAATGAGTTGGAGAAAACAAAGATATCGAGCACACACAAAAATAGAGATGTGAAGAGTTAACGAAAATGGTTCAAAATCGCCGGTCAAAGTGTTAGCAAAATCACGTAAGAGCATCAAGAAGGGAAGAAGTTAACCCCTACTCGGAAGAGGAGATTAAATATCGGCCAAGGTGGAAGATCACCCTTACCACTGGGCCTCTAGAGGCAAAAAGGTATCTGTGGGTAATAAGTGAGGGATTTACGAAGAGAGTGTAATAGCTATTGCAAGCGAACAAGTAGACTGTACACGCTGACGGGAAAGAAGAAATATACTGACGTGCGACTCAGTACATAAAGAGAGACAGAAAAAAGTGGGAGGTCCAAGTGCCTACCCTCCAAGATAGGGAGAACGAGTGAAAAACCTTCCCAGGCTGAGCGCGACATACATGATAAGTATATGTTCATCAATTGAGAAATAAAAGTCGATGAATTGGACAGAAAGATAGGCGGTTCAACGGGGCGGAAGCCGAAAAGGGAGAAGGAGTGTGGGGTGAGGAGAACATTAATAATGAGAGATTTGGATGTTATAAGTAGATACCCTCCGGATCCCTAGTTCACGGTAGAGTGAGCTAAAAGGGGGAAAATTTGGGTTGGTAAACCATCCAATGAGGAACGAATGATAAGGAGGTAGGAGTAGAGCCGAAATATACCGCACTTTCAAGGGGATAAGACAATTAATTTGCCAGAAAATGATTAGAAAATAAGAAAATAGCTAGTACTGAATTAACTTTCTTTTTCTATTTGTAGAAAATTGTTGAATCCTAATTACTAATATGTATACCTATAGTATACAGATTAGTAATGAAGAATTAAAAAAGAGTTTGTGTTGAGATGAGAGCCACTGAATAAGTGAAACTAAATTAGTTGCTGTAAGTATTATTCAAATTATAGTGAAGATATAGAATTGTTATAAGTATAATGAGATTTTAGTAGACAAAAACATTACACAAGCGCAATTCCTCGGAGTGTTGTAGAGAATTCATTATACCCAGATACCGGATCTGCAATATAGTTAAATGTGATTCCCCACCACACTATGCCCTGCCAGAAGAGTAGGAGAAAAGATATTAAGGATGAGATCTGGACTCTGTGCACTAACCTCTAAGACCATTAGAGTATGGAATTAGTAGATAGATTTTAAATCGTAAAAATAAATATATGTATAGGGAGCTTACAAATATTTATTGAGTTATAAAAATATAAAAATTATA
>JABUQX010127449.1:7500-10000 GCA_015478945.1 Trachelipus rathkii | reverse complement strand
CACTGGACCGTAAAATACTCGAAAATTTAAACATTCAAAACTTACTTAGCAGCAACTCGGCGTTGATAGTTCATCAATCAAATTATATTTTATCTTGGGTTTTTATCCGGTTTTTTTTTTGTTTGTTTTTCTTTTTGTTTTGTTTTTTTTTTTTTTTTTTTTTCGTTTGTTAGTAAAGTTTATTTAATGTTTTGTTTTAGTTTTAAGTTAGGTTTTATTATAATTTACCTTAACTACTATTTTTTTTATGGTTATAGATATAAAATATTTTCTTGTTTTTAATGTCTATAATCTTGTTATTATTTATATATGCAGTAGCTAACAGAGTTTCCGTTTATTATTATTATTATTATTATTATTATTATTATTATTATTATTATTATTATTATTATTATTATTATTATTATTATTATTATTATTATTATTATTATTATTATTATTATTATTATTATTATTATTATTATTATTATTATTACTATTATTTTTTTATTATTATTATTATTATTATTATTATTTTTATTTATTATTATTATTATTATTATTATTATTATTA
Organism: Trachelipus rathkii; assembly: GCA_015478945.1. Classification (NCBI taxonomy): domain Eukaryota; kingdom Metazoa; phylum Arthropoda; class Malacostraca; order Isopoda; family Trachelipodidae; genus Trachelipus; species Trachelipus rathkii. The sequence continues at coordinate 9,447 of JABUQX010127449.1, read as the reverse complement.
TTATTATTATTATTATTATTATTATTATTATTATTATTATTATTATTATTATTAACATATGATTTTGTTGCTTTTTAAATATATATATATATATATATATATTATTATTAGTAATACATATATATATATATATATATATATATATATATATATATATATATATATATATATATATATATATGATATAAATATAGATATATATATATATATATATATATATATATATATATATATATATATATATATATATATATATATATATATATATATATATATATATATAAATCTCCTGATATATACTTATGTCAATAAAACTGAAACATTTACAAAATAAACATTATTTATTACATGAATACACACCTCATATACAAATTTATATAGCTTGTATCAATTTATTCCCTCTTTATTTTTTTCCCCTTATATTATTATTAATCTGTTTTCGCAGCCAGTTTGGGTGGTCTCTGTACAAGCAGTAATTCTTGCCAATAATGTATTACCAGTTTACTTTAAAATGAGGGATTTAATTATTTAATATATTCGTAAATCTGTATATATATATATATATATATATATATATATATATATATATATATATATATATATATATATATATATATATATATATATATATATATATATATATATATATATATATATATAGTATTTAAATATATATATATATATATATATATATGTGAAAACGCTAAATATTTATATATATATATATATATATATATATATATATATATATATATATATATATATATATATATATATATATATATATATATATATATATATATATATATATATATATATATATATATTAAATAGAACATCTCTTAAAACAGACATTTCCAGAATATAAATAAATAATTTATAAAGTTATTGTGTGCTATGTTTTATTATAATTAAAATTATTATTAATGAATTAATATTAAAACTGAATTTTAAAAAAAATAAATTAATTGCGATGCTAATATTCTGAATTCAGTAAACTAGAAGATATTATTAATTATTACGAATATCTTGGTAAAAAAAGTTATTGCATAGTTTATTAGCAGCACTAAACTATATCAAACTAATTTTTATCCCTTCGTTTGTGTAATATAGAACATAATTAATGCAATAAATCATTCATGCTTCATATTAAAGGATATTTGCCCCATCTACAAAGTCCTAAATCCTCTTCTGACGAGGGATGGGGGTGGAATGGGGTTCGGGGAGTCTATATAGGACACTTTAGAACCCAAATGTCTTTATAGAGTGTGGCACCAGCTTACATTTATGTAGAAACCAGGGTAATTAAATGGCAATGAAGTACTAAATTAAAAGTGGTTTGTCATTTGTGGGAAGATCTCACCAAATTATAGTTAACAAGATAAATATTGTAATTAAAATAGATTTATCTAATTACTAATTTTAAATTTATTAAGTTTGTTTTAAATGCTAAATTTATGTTTATAATTTAAATTTATTTATTTATGTAATTACTTATTAATTTACAATATAAATTATTATTATATTATAATTATTTATATATATATATATCACAAATTTAGTTCTATATCTATTTATTTATTTAAGAAAAAATATATATACATATAAAAAAAATATAATAATATCTGTAAATATATAATTTAATAAGTAATATGTAATAATAATAATATATATATATACATCTCTAATATATAATAATATAATATCTCTCAATAATGTATAGCCAAATAATAATTTGATCATAATAACAATAGCAAATAATATAAAATATGTTTTGATACTAAAATATATAAAACATAATATATATATATATATATATATACATATATATAATATATAAAAATATATACATAAAACATATATAATAAAATATTTAAAAAATCTTATATATATATATTCGTATTTATATAAAAATTTATATATGTATAATTCCAAACTTTGAACAAT